>BPLR01008213.1:0-55355 GCA_021605095.1 Caerostris extrusa | reverse complement strand
AAATTTTATTAATACTTGTCAAGTCTCTGAAATTCCTATCCTAAAGCATCTTTCGTTATTAATTGCATTTCCTCACTGAAAATTAACAAAAACTCCTGGCATAGATAAAATTACTAATAAAATGTTAAAAAACACCTTTCAAATAATACTTGAGATATGTAAAATTACTGATTCTATTCTTCATGCACACAGTTTATTATCCTAAGTCTTGGAAAACAGCTAGAATTCTCCCCGAATTCATCTTAAACTTGGAAATTACCCTACTTCTCTATTAGTTACAGACAATTTCTTTTACTCTTCTAGTAATAAATAAACTAATTTGAAAGATAATAAACCTGAACCTTCTTAAAATGAGTCAAATCAAAAGAACCTTCTCGTCCCACAGCAATTTGGATTTACCAAAAACTTTCTACAACTCATCAGCTCTACAATCTCTCACAGAAACTGTTGCTGAAGGATTTACCTGGAAATATGAAACTGCTGCAATTTTCTTGATGTGACCAAAGCTTTTGATAGAGTGTGGGTTAATGGATTGATTTACAAACTCATTTCTTACAATTTCTCTCCTTATTTGATTCAAGTAATTCATGTAACTATCTTTCAGGCAGACACTTTGTTGTCGCGGTAAAGGAATACTGATTCCTCAATTCCGTGATATTCACGCTGGTGTGCCCCAGGGGCTCTATTCTAGCTCCTTTCCTCTATAATATCTTTATCAACGATATTCCACAAAGAACAATATCAAATTTAGTCTTTATGCTGATGGCTTGCACTGCAATCTTAACGCAAGGCCGAAAAACTTGCATCATCCAGAAAATTTACAAAGTATATCATTGATTTAGAAAAATGGCTCATTAACTGGAAGATAAAATTAAATGTGGACAAGACAGAAGCAGTTCTTTTCACTTTACAAAATCTATAACCCTCTAATATTAAATATACAATAATTATATCACCTGGTCTAAAAAAACTAAGTACTTAGGAATTATTCTTGATAGTAAACTTAACTACAGATCGCATATCTACAACCTTAGAAATTTCAATACTCAATTTAGAATTCTCTACCCTTTAATCAATAAATTCAGCTTTACCTCCAATCTCAAATTCTAATATATCTCTCTTTATCTTCGTCCAGTATTAGCTTATGCAAGCCCAGTTTGGGATTTCTGTCGCGTACAAATTTTGAAGAAATATTCAAAGGAAGCGGGAAAAACTCTCAGAATGTTAACGAATTCACCCTGGTACTTTCGTAATGACGATAGCTGAACGAGCTCTCTCGATTCCAAGTTTAAGACAATTTGTTCACAAAATTTCTACTAAATTCTATAATGATATGCGAAACATTAATAACCCTGTATTAAATATCCTACAAAATTACGATTATATGATATTTCTTCCGTAAACATAGCAAAGACCTCGCACTGTTCTAAATATTTTAAATTAATTCCTTACAACTGCCTAGACGAAAAAATTCGCTTTTCTCCCTAATTTGTCATTCGGGGTTATTACATGCAACTGATTCCATCAACATCTACATTTTTTGATATTTTTCATTTTATAATTTTTATTAAATAAATAATTCTCTTTTAAAAAAAGGGCATTTAATTATATATTTTGCTTATTAACTCAAAGGGCATGAGACCACCGTTATGTTTCAACATTTTACAAAAAAGGCTAGTGGCGCTACGCGGCCAGGATCTCCATAATAATCTACAATAACATTGAAACGGATTGTGTCATAAGTTTTGCTCATAGCATAAATCTCAAAGTCAAGTCATGTTTGCTCATAATTTGTATATGTGAAGAGCAATAAACAGTTATGCTTTATTGTGATTTATTTTATTTTTGAATGGAGAAACGACCGAATGAAACGAAATTTGGATAGAGATTCTTACCGAATGAATGATTCGATTCTTAATGAATCGAATTTCCGAAATCACTTTCAATTTGTTGATAAATCAAAATTAATGAGTTTATTATTGATCAATATGAAAGATAAAAGACTAGTGTAATTACTTGAGTGGGAATATTAATTAAAAATCAAAATATTATCAAAAACAGCAAAATAATAATAGTTTGTTGCAGGTGAAAAAATTCAAAAATCAGGAAATATAATTTTCGAAAAATTTAAGGATATTTGAAAAGTATATTTTGAAAATGTTTCAATACAAAAAGTGTTTTAAAAGTTATAATATTGTTATGTAAGTTCATCAGAAATGTTTTAGTTGAAAAATTAAAGATAGAAAATACGATATTTCATTTTTTATAAATTTATGAAACAGCAAATAGTTTAAAGGGTTAAGTAAAATTCCTTGGCTGCATAACAGCCTTAAACTACTATCTGTAAGTGAAGGATAAGCAGTATTTGGTAAAGCCATTGTAATTTAAATGCGATTTATTTTTGGCGAAAAAGTCACGAAAGAATCAATGTAGTGTGAGATGACGTATTCAGTGTTTTTGGTACCAATCGAGATTTGACGCGTTTGAGTCCCAAAATGGAATTGACCGATCCCTTTTGAAATTCCAATACCATCAGCAACGTCTCTAATTGTAAATTGACAGTTTGCAAGTACGAAATCTTTAATTTTTGGACGTGAGCTTCGTCGGTTGAGGTTGATGGTCGGCCAGAGGGCTCTTCGTCTTCAACGCGTTCTCTACCTTATTTGAACCATTTATACCACTTCTAAACATTTCTTTCCGATATAGGAATGCTCACCGAAAGCCTTCTGCGACATTCTATACGTTTCCGCAAGCAAATTTAATGCAAGTTCTTTGTTCAATTAATTCAGACATTTCAAAAATTTTAGGAATCAGTTTTTAGCGTCTCACAAAGCCAAGCGTAACTAAAAAACTAATGAATATTTTGACATCAAATTTCACACAGATGTCAAGGACAGTGACCAAAATTAAATTCCATAAGTCCCGGGAATTTTAAATTGAAAATTAGTCTTACTTTTTGGACACAATAGTATATGAAACTTTGCACATTTGGAATTAAGTGCATAATTTCGTTACAATCATTATTTTTTTAAAATTATTTTTAAAAACTGTAAAGATACCCGTATATCGAGTATTTGGTGCATTTCAAAAGTGTTTTTGAATAACAAATTACTAAAAATGTTCTGTAAGGTTTATTTGTAAAAACATAAAAACTGGAAAGAAAAATTGGAAATATTTTTATAGATAATTTGACTTTATTTTAAAAATATATGATTGTTAATTTAATTTTTTACTACATCAATATTTCACCGTTTTGACAGAGTGATTTGATCTTTGCACTTTAAGACTTTTATTCAAAAACATCCTGAATTAGGATTTTCAATTTAAATTAAATTTCATCATCTTTGCCACACATTCAATCATTATTAACTATTTTTAAGGGAACATATTCAAGAGAGAAAAAGCATACACAGTTAATCATTTTATATATAAAATTGGAATTCTATTGGTTTTCAATTACACAAATTATGAATTTTCAACCTGGAACTTTCAAATTTTTCATGTATATAGACTGTGGCCGTAAGACTTATTACGTTATTTAAATCAATAAGCGGAACCCTAAAGTGCAGTACTTCCACTTTAGTAATATCAAGTGATAAAAATTGCTTATTTTTTTATAGTGCTATTTTAGTTTTTTTTTAATTGAGCAGTGTTATTGCATTACATATCATATGATATATACTAACACAGTATGTAAGGTTAGTGTTGGTATATACATACAGTATATATCATATGATATGTAATGCTATATACTGCTCAATTAAAAACTAAAATAGCACCTTTCAGGTTCCGAAAAAAACATAAAAAGTCTCGAGTCATAGAAGAAAATTTTGCCTCGGCTGTAAATAAAATACATAAATTTAACGATAATTGCTATACCAAATAATATAGAAATAGTATTACACAAAATAATAATATTCAACATCGATTATCAAAAATATAAATAAAAAAGTATAAAAAATTTCATTCTCTTTTTATGCAGAATTAAGAAAAACAATATTTGAGCAAGTTAAGAAGTTTTAACCACCATAAAATAAATAATAGCGTCAATATATATATGTATATATAAATATTGTAGTAAGTCAATTTATTTTTATGAAAACCCCCAAAAAACTACTAAAAAGATTTACAATTGCATAAGCTTCAAAAATTGAATATTTAACAACTAACTTTAATTTAGACAAATAACTAAATTATTAACTCTACTAATGGAGAGGTTCTCAATGGGGGATACAAAAGAAACTTATTTATTATTATTATATTATTATTATGATTTTTGCAAGTTTTTCTCATTCAAAGACAGCTTTCGTTACTAACAACGAGTCTTTCTGGTTGCTTTTATTCAATTCCTTCTATTAGCTCACACTCTCCTTTATATATCTTGTTCAATCACACTCTCCCAATATATATCTTGTTCAATTCTAAATAAAGTACTTTTTATTCCTCCACTCAAGTTCAAATACATTTTTGGAACTTGTAGTGGATGACACTGGATGTTAATGCACATTTTCAAATATTAATTCAGTAATTAAATTTAATTAATTAATTTTACTTAATTTTAGATTTATGTTGCATATATCTACCAATAGATGGCGCCAGATAAACTTAAAAAAAAAATGAATGAAAATTATTTCTAAAGGACTTTCTGCAATATAGTGAAAAAAAAATTGGAAAGAAGGAGAAAATTGACTTAAAAATTGAGAAAAGGAATTGAAAAAAAAAATAAATAAATATAAAAATTGGAGGAATTGACTTAAATTTTTTTTTTATATTACTTTGTTTTCTTCTTTCTTCACATAAAAGTCACCAAACAGGGATGATGCTTAAAAAGAAGATTTAAAACAGACTAGATGTGTTAACTTCCGTGGTTATCTATTAGGAATGAAAATGCTAGCGTCAAAAATGAGATTTTCAATGTTAAAAAAATTTCTATTTCAGCTTATAGATACCACCGTCTGTAAGTAGTAGTCTGTGACTATCTAAATATACAGTTGTGAGGCTTTGCTAGCCGTGCAGAATTCTTGTAATGTATATTATTTATCTTAAAAGTGTTGGAATGTGTATATTATGTGCATATTACTTATTTTCAGATAAATACTCCCAAATAAGATGGATAAATTTATCAAAAAGAAGCATGGCGTTGAAGATCTGGATTCTGAAAGTGAACAAAAAAGTTATGCGCAAGTAAAAAACAAATTGTTGGCCTACACACAAATGTAATGGACGTTATTTATGCTTTGGTTTCATTTGAACTGGTAGTGAAGATTATCCTTTGCCCCTATGTTAGGTATGTAGATGTAAAATGGCAAAATTAATTATTATTTCCTGGCAAATTGAGTAAACATTTTAAAACTATATGTTCTAATTTACAAGATAATTCTATAAAAATTTTTCGAGAGAATGCCTGAACAGCAAACAAAAGCAGCAAATTTTCTTAAAAGTATAATGATTACACTATAAGAATACAATACAGAATAGAAATAAATAATAGCTCAAATAGCTTCTTTTTAAGTCTCAAAATTGATAGCAAAAATAAGAAAGCTGAAACTTTAGGCGAGTCACTTTACCTGCATGCAGAAAAATGGTCATGGCAATGTTAGGAAATGAATAAGCAATGAAAATAAGCAAGATTCCTTTGTCTGACGTTACACTTAACAAGAGCATTATAGAAATGCCTTCTAATATTGAGAGAAATGTATTCAGGAACAAATTTCAGTATCCAAAATTGTATATTGCAAGTTGATAAGTCAACAGACATTACCAAAAGGCGCAACTCTTAGTATCAGTTCATTTTATTAAAGAAGAATAAATAGTAAATCAATTTATTTTTGCAAATAATTAAATGTGCTTATAAAAGGTAGAGACGTTTTTAACATTTTGTATAATTTTCTTGATATATGGCAGTTAACAGGAAAGTAGTCTGTAGATATTTGACAAGTGAATCCTCTCCCACGGTAGTTTCTGTTATAGGCCTTACATCTTTTATAAGAACAAAAAATGATACTGTAACTCATTGTTTTCGTTATAAAGAGGCTTTGATGGCAGAAATAATGGGAGAAAAATTAATGCAAGTTTTACATCAAGTATTTCAGATGGTAAGGGGTCTGACGGTTGAGTGACTAGGGCTTTGAAGCTCGGTGTCATAGGGTTCAGGTCCAGACGGTACCATGGATGTTTGTGGCGGTTCGGAATCCCTTTTAAACCATAGGTACCGGTGTAATATGTCTGTAGAACGTCTGTTCTAATATGACTGAACAACCCTATCCGTAAATGAAAACATCTTCCTCTTCGGAATTTGCCAATAGGCAGACGGCCGTGGTCCAACATGGACAGTAGCGCCAGGGAGTTTAGGTGACTCACTTATTTTGCCTGCATACCGAAAATGGTTATGACTGGCAGGAAATGAAGTAGCAATGAAATTAAGCAAGATTCTTCTGTCCTACGTTTTAGTTAACAAATGCATTATAGAAATGCCTTCTGATATCGAGAGAAATGTATTCAGTAATAAACTTCAGTATCTAAATTGTATATTTCAAATAAATTTCAATATCCAAATTGTTTCGTAATCTGCCAATAGGCAGACGGCCGTGGTCCAACATGGACAGTAGCGCCAGGGAGTTAGTTCAAAATGGTAAACGTTATTAAAACGAAACTGGTCAAATCTCGTTTATTCGAAAAGCTTTGGTTCGACATGGATTCACAATACAGACATTTGCTTTTATACAATGAAGCGAAGTAGCTGTCAAGGGGGAAAGTACTTATTCGTGTACGCGAGCTAAAACAAGAACTTGTTGCATTTTTGAAAAAAATAAAAAAGAACTACATTTTTGTTACCTTCTTTGGTGCGAATTTTCATTTGCCAAGTTGAAGTATTTGACTGATATATTTCAGTAGCTAATAGTTTTGAACACTAGCAAGCAAGGGAAATTAGAAAATATTCTCACATCTAGTAACAAAATGAAAGAGTTTCAGATAGAACTACAGATTTGAAAAGGAAAAATCGCTGAAGGTAATTTGGAAGTGTTTCTATTGGTTAATAGCACTTACATTAATGAAACAATTTCAATAATTATTGAAAATTTAACCAATTTAGAAGGAAAAATCGACTTCTTATTTTCCATCACTTAATACTGAACAATATCATTGAATTAGAAACCCATTCTTGGAAATTTCAAGTGATTTTGAGTTAACATTATCAGGAGAAAAATAACTGGCAGCTATATCGACTGATCATGGATTAAACATAACATAAAGAACAACGGGTTATTAAAGGAAGAACGAAGGATTAAACGATAACAAAAGGATAACGAAGGATTAAAAATAAGGAATTGTCTGTTTTATATTTCTATAAAAGAAGACTATGTGTCAAAATCTAAAAAAGTCTGAACATTTTATTGCAAATTTTAACATCATATTTATATGAATTACAATTTTCTATGCTCACCACAATTACCTGTAAAAGGGTGAAAATCTTCAATGAAATGGCGAGGAAATGTTTTTTTATCGCATTATTTTTTCTGTAATATTTTGCTTACTTATTATACTGTATTTCTCAGACATATGTATATAGTGAGCTTACAATTATTTGAGATATTTTAAATGCACTCCGACTTCAAAAATATGAGAACCACTGATCTAGTAGCTTAATTTAGAAATATTTTAAATTTAAATAAAATTTCTAATTCAAACCACTAAATGGCACCAAATAGCAGAAAGGAGTTTATGTTTAATTAAAAGAGAACTAAAAACAATTTATTCAGAATTTTCTTTGCCAAGACAGATGGTTAAAGAATAATAACTTCAGAGAAATAGGATTAGAACTCTGAACTCTTAAGTTACATTGCAATACAGTACATATAAACATCCTTTTATATGTACAGATTAAACTCAGAAAGTAATTTTTAAGTAGAATTCTCAAGTGTTACAGTTTTGATACAGTACATATGAACATTGCAATACAATACACATAAACATCCATTTTATATGTACAGATTGAACTTTGAAAGTTAATTTTTGCTTAAAAAATGGTTTATTGAATTGTATCAAATTTCTTAATTTCATTTTGGTAAAGGTAATATATATGATAGTGTATCGCATGTAAAATCAATTGAAAGGTGTGCGAAGCCTTAACTATTGAATGTAGTGCTTTGATCCAGGCCTATTGAATTACTATGCCATTTTTTTAACCAATTAAAAATAGGACATATACGAATATACTTAAAAGAAAATTTAAAATTTGAAGTAACTTTGCAAATAAAAGAGAGTAAATAAAATAAAAGAAAAGTAGAGAATGGATAAGCTGCCAACAAGAGGAACTTGCAATCTTTGCACTTCAGAAATAGAAGATTCGGGGAACATTAGTTAAGAATATTAAGAACTGTTCTAGAACGTTTTCTATTAATAGTTAAAAATAATATCATAAATAGGAAGGTATATAAGTATAGAATTGTCTATAAAAGTGATGGAATCATAAAACCGTTTAGAAATATTAAAAATGAATTGTCTATTACCTGGGAGGTCAGTCGAGCCCTTAATATCCTCATTTCTGAAGTACGAAAGAGAATTTATAATCTTTACTTTCAAGTATTTGAATGATTTTCATATTTGACTTGGCTGCAGAGCGCCAAACTAAACTTGCATATGAGATCGTGGGGTGCATGTAATATGTGTAAATGAGTTTTATTATTAGTGAGAAAAAAATTTCAAATTTTCTGCAAATAAGCGAATAAAAAAATAAGAACGGAAGTGTTAAATTTTTTTACAAATTATTGATGTGCGTATGGTAAAATGAGAGATTATCAAGAGCAATTCCTAAGTACTTAATTTGTGGGGATCAATTAACAATGTCATAAAAAATGTTTTAGTGATGCTAGGATAAGCAATTTTATTTTTCGCGTAAAAGAATAGCTTTCGTTTTGTTAGAATTTAATTGAATTTCATTTATTCAGCCAGTTTTCGAGAGTAGATGTAATTTTGAAATAAGTGAGTATAAGTAATGTAATAGAATTTTTTATTTTTGCAAAGGAGTGCAGTGTCATCGGCATGAAGTGTAATTTTAATATCAGAAGATTGACGAATGCTATATATAAAGAAGTTGTAAAGAAAAGGTCCTAAAAGAGATCCTTTTGGACTCCAGTTTAATATTTCTAATTTTAGAATAAATTCCATTAACCATAACAACGAACTTTCTACTGGTAAAATATTGAATAGTTTTATAAGAAACGACGGAAAGTTAAAAAGATGATAAGTTTATGGACAAGTCCATCAGTCCGTACTCTATCAAATGCTTTGACTACATCAAGGAAGATCGCTATGGTCGTGTCAAATTTAATCGTTTAGTTTCTGTGAGATTTAAATGTTGATGGATAGTATAAAGTTTTTCAGTAAAACCAAATTGTTGAGGAATCATAAATTTATTTCTCTTCGTATGGATTTTAAGGTATTTAAGAACACAATTTTGCTTAAAGAAGAGGGTAAGGAAATAGGTCGATAGCTATTGAATTGATACGATCTTTTGCCAGACTTAAGATTTGGACTTATTCTTGCTGTTTTAAAAGTGTTAAGGTTATAGGAGAGGTAAACATACAATGAATAGCGTCACATATTTTTAAGATAACTTTAAAGGGAAGATTTTTGAGAATTAAGAGTCCTAGAGGCCCTCTATATGCAGCCGTCTGCCTCATTCAGAGTACGAAGTTTATTTTCCTAAGATTGTTGCTTGTAAATAAAGATTTCTTCTTTGAAGGAGACTCTGAGCAGAGTTATAATGATGTTTACTCTCAGAATCTCTGAATAATTGCCAGCTTTTTTCTTCCTTTGTTTCTGTTGATCATGAAAGTTTTTATATGTAGCTGAAGATCATTTCTTTTTTACTGATAGAAAGTTTTGGGGGGAAGCATTATATGAATTTAGAATATGGTTAGTGAGTGAGGTAACTTCAAAATTAAGTTCTTCAGGGGAGTACATAAAGAAGGAAACTAGTTAGTATTGTTATCGAAATACAAGTTAAAAGCAGCCCAGATAGTATACACATTACACTCTTGAAGAATTATAAAGAAGTAAAAGGAGATATTAAAGATTACCGGGATATGGGATAGAAATAATCTTAAAATTAGAGTGTTCAAGGATAGAAAGTTATGGAAAGGATAGAGTTCAAGGATAGAAATAATCTCAAAATTACAATGGAAATTATTCGCTGAAACAAGGTCAATAGCGGAGGAAGAATTTTAATTTTGCCCCAAACGAGTGGGAAGTACTAGGAGCAAAAAGGTCAAGGTCAAATCGACTAACAAAATTAAAAAAAATATATATATATATATATATATTATTCCTAGTACAATAACAGAGTCCCCCTTTGCTAGAATATACACATTTTTGGCAAGTATATATGGGTGAGCGTTGAAGTCACCACATAAAATAGTAGATGTACCAGTAAACAAAAGAACGTTAATGTCGTGATCAAAGTTAGTTTTAATAATGTTATTGGGAACATAAATAATGCCAACTGTAAGTGGAGGATGATTAGAAAAGTTAATATTTATAAGGGGTAGTATGTATTGTATGATATTTCGAGGAGGAGTACGGATAAGATGATGTTAAAGAGAATTATGAACAAGAGCTACAGTACCTCCGAAAGAATCAGAATCAGGGCCCTCATTATGAATTGTATAATCTAGTATATAAAGTTACTAAAGAATTTAAAGTTAGTTTTCTGTAGAGGTACAACAATATGCTGTTGTGTTTTTCATGAAAAACAGAGAATTTGGTGAGTTTGGGCCTCATATTACACGAGTTTCAATAAGATATACGAAGACTAGTAATCAGCGTCATTATCGCTCAATGATAGGAAAATTTTGAGGTAAAAATTGAATAAAAATTTATAGTTTATCGACTGTGTTTTGGATATTTTTAATTTATTAGCCAAAGAGATTATACCTTCATTATTATTAAAAAAAAAAAAATGGAAAACATTACTGATTGACGGTTATGGCGAATGTTGTTGACTAGCTTAAGAAAAGTGGATGCTTGAGGACCCCGTAGGGCAGAAGCAAAGCTGACAATGGAGGAGCTTGCCGGAAAGTAGAGATAGGAGTAACGGATGTACGAAAATTAATAGTTTGAGTTTGGTTTGGTTAGTTGCTCTACGCTCATCTTGTGCACACGAGGGCTAAACAGACCGGGACCTAAAGTTTAAAGGGGATTAAGAATCCCTACAAACACCCATAGCACCGCCGGGACTCGAACCCGAAACCTATGGTACTGAGCGCCAGACACTCGGCCATCAGGCCCCTAATAGTTTGAGAAGAGTTTGGACGAGGCTTAGGGAGTATTGGACAGCCACGACAGACAGCCAGGTGACCAGTAGTTCCGCAGTTAATGGAGGTTGTTGTTGTTGTCGTATCCCTCACGGAAGGAGGGAAGAGGGGTGCAGCTTCTGTTCTGATGGATCACCCTTAGGTAGAAGTTTGACTTCTGCTCCGTAACGCTCTTACAGTCATAGAAGACCGGGATCTACGGCTTAAAGTGGATTCCGAACCACTACAAACATCCATGGCACCGCCAGGACTCGAACCCGAAACCTGTGGCACTGAGCGCCAGAGCGCTAGATACTCGGCCCATTCAGACCCAGTTAATGGAGGTTGGTACGTTGATTTGTTCCGACACAGGATGCTTAGTGCATTCCTTGAGGTAATGCTCCCCGCCACATTTCAGATACCTAGGTTTGAACGAACTGTGATGGAAATAATTGCATCGAAAGCATTATCTGGCTGTTAGTCTCTTGCTCAATTTCTCTGCTTTTAATACTAAAGTAGTAGCTTACTTAATTAAAAAAAGATTTTATTGTTGGCTTCACAGTTTTGCCCAGAAGAACAAGTTACCAGATGGATAGTAGTAGCTGTTTATTTTTAGTTTTGCGTAGCTGCGTAATTTTAACGTTATTGAACCCTTAATGGCTAGAGCTTGTTGGATTTTCTCGATTTCAGTTTTAACTGCCAGATCTTTTAGGATCACTTTAATGGGTCTCTTAAACTTAGGGGTAACAATAAAGAAATTTAGTGGTATTCTCCTTTAAGATATTTAGCATATCTCTGTGATGGCCAGCATCCTTCGGGAACATTTTGGGCATTTCTCACAAAGCACAATTCGAACAGATTCCTTGACGTGTTCATCTAGTTTCTTAAGAGTATCGTAAGATTTGTCGTGGGACGAACCATAACTGGAGGGAAGTTAGGAGGGAGGGTCCAGGGGAAGCATCAACTTTATCCTCATCCAGAGTGAGGTTTTAGAATTGTTTATTTACTTTAATTGAATTAGCAATATAAATAGTTTGTAGTTTAGCAGTATTTCCTTTTGTAGAATGAATGAAATCATCATTATTAGATCTGAAGTTAGTATTAAGATTATCAGAATTGGCTATTAAGTTTTGCTTCTCTTTTAAATTAGATTTATTTTTAATACCGTGCGTAACACAGTAGTTTTCAATTGGGCAAGAACCTCAGATTATTTTCTCTGTGAATCCAAACAGCGTGTTTTGCAAGGCTTAATAACGTTCAACAAGATGAGTATTTTCATTACCAATGTCAAACTGACGAGCTTTGAAATGGAAGTTCTCCATATTCAATTTTGGTCATCATAAATAGTCGAACTCATGGCAGAATTGTTTTGGAGTCATAAACTTACATTGTGAGGCACTTGGGGTACTTACAGAGAAATCTGAAGGTCCACTCCCCATATTGTCGGCATCTATATTTGCATTAGGAAACAAGCCCAGAAGCAAACTGCATCCGTCAACATCAATAATCCACAATACCAATGATCACGAATCGAATCTTTAGCCATTTTCATACGATACAATAACTAAATGCTGTATAACACAGACAAGATTTCAAAATTAGTAATCAATCGCAAGTGAAACAGCTAGATAAGGGATGGGCAAACTTTTTTTTTTTTTTTTTCATTCGAGGGCAAAAAAATCGAAAAAAAAAAAAAAAAAAAAAAAAAAAAGTTTGTCGGGCCGAGATAAATTTTTCTAAAATTTTAAAAACAATATACAAGTATTACAATTTAAATATGTTAATCAGATGAATGAAAAATTGAGATTTCATTTTATTCTTATATTGAGGTTCGAAATGAGATGTAATGATTCTAAGGAACGAGGCTAAATGCTCATCTGTCAGTCTACTTCTGAAATAATTCTTTCGAAGGTTCATAGTTGGAAAACATTTGTTCACATATATAAGATGAAGCAAGCATAGCACTGATTTTCTTTTTTTTTTTAATACTTTACTGATTGAAAGCTGTCTGTGCTTGCTATTTCCGTCAATGTATGTTTTTGTAGAACAAAAAAAAAAATAGAGAAATTAAAAAGATCACCAATCCTTTGAAAAAAAAAAGGAAGATAAAAATAATATTTTAATCAAAGTAGAAAAGGAGATGGATATATAATATATAAAATATATATTTCTTTTTTAATTTGCCTCGGACCGGCAAATTAAAATTCTATCTGTGGGCCGGATAGAACCTTCCGGCGGGACAGAGTTGGCCGCATGGGCCGTAATTTTGCCCATCCCTGGGCTAGATGAACAAACATTTAATGAAAATTCAGAAAATAATCAATAAAATTCTTCCCTCGCCTATAAAATATCATTAATTTAACGACAGCCCCTAAGTGAAAATAGTTAATAAATAGGCATCAGATCTCCAGCATGACAAACTAACGAATTAAAATAATGTAACTTTATATTTGATGGTTTTTCAACCCGAGTTTTCTTTCTTTTTTTTTTTTTTTTTAAATTATTGAGCGAATCACGATACTTTGTTCTTTTTATAATGTTTAATCTTGGAAATTAAAATAAATACAGTTTGTATTTAGCAAATTTTTAGATATTATCATGTAATTAGGAATTCAGTATTAAATATATTTTTATAAAAATTAAATCAATTAAAATTAATAACAATAATGAAATAAGGATTCAAAATTAAAAAGCATAACATTTTTTACAATTTCTGTGTTTTTAATGATTAATATTTTTTTTTTTTTTAGTATTTAATTACAAATTCGATGATGAACCCTTTGATATCGATTAAAGTTGAGAATATCAAATAAGATTAGGGATATCAGTAAATTTAAGTTAATTACAATTGATATTATCATTTGCAGTATTTTCCATCATTAGGAGCAAATGTAGTATCTATTCACATCTGTTACCCTTATATATATATATATATTATGGGGTATATATATATATATATATATAAATAAATTATATATAATAAATATATATATATATATATATTAATAAAAAATAAAAATTTTTAAGGGGCGCCAAAATTTTTCGAGGGCGGCAAAAATTTGAAATCGATTTTAATTTTATTAACTGTAAGACCGAATTTTGATGGTTCTTTTTTTGCTTTGACAACCTCAAGATGCCAATATTTAAAGAGTAGAATTATTTTTTTAAATAATTAATCGTGTAAAGTAGTAAAACTTAAAATATCTAACAAATAGGGTACTAAACAAATTTTGCTTTAGGGTAGTTGCAATCGTCAAATCACTTTCAAAGTATTGAATCACACAAGTATTAGTATTGTATATTTTCACATCAAGTATTGAAACATATTTCTACTGAAGTGCTAAAAGTTCAAGAAGTTAAAAGTAGTATGAGGATGTCATTAATACTTTCCGCACGGATGAAAGCAAGAAACAAATATATTATATGATTCATTAGATAGATATGATTTATTTCTTAATTAAAAACAATTTATTCTAAATTGTTTGTTTAGTTGTTATACAATTATATATATATATTATTTTCAGTGGCAAATTGTTAACAGTTACAGCAAAAAAGAACAAAGAAAAAAAAAAAAAAACATACAACATACAACAACAACAAAGTAATACAACAAAACATGCTGAAACATCTGTTTATTGTTAGATTAATGAACTAACAATAATGGCATTGTGTTAGTTAATGGCATATTGTATTCATGCCTAACATGGACGTCTTGGATACCTGAAGGTAAACGCTGCATAGACGTTACTCACTGCATTACCCAGGGCTCGTGTAGCTTGAAGATAAGCTACGGACGCGGACAACATGCCCCCGCAACGCTCTACGATCATATTAGACCGGACTTACGGTTTAAAGTGGATTCGAACCACTACACACATTCATGGCACCGCCGGGACTCGAACCCAAAACCTGTGGTACCGAGCGCCAGAGCGCTGGCCATTCAGGCCCTTATTATTATATATAAGGGCGTCAAATTAACAGCTGGGCCTAGGGCGCCATCGAACCTAAATCCGCCACTTTATATATATATATATATATAATATGAAATACATAACTTTATTTGTTTACAATGTTATTCAATAGATGGCGCTACGTTTCACTGATGACAGTGACCAAAATAGAAGCACCGTTGTTTCGGCGCTGTAACGGTGACTACAGGGTAATTTGCGCCATTCCATCGTTTCAATTTACCACAGCACATACTCACTCGGTTTAGTTGAGCACAGTCTTGCTTATAGGATTTCCACTTTATGCTTTCCCTTTTACCAGTGTCTGAGACATTGACGGTAAGTTCACAAGATTTGCTTTGAAAAAAAATAAAAAGTTTTAAAACTTTTCTCCTGTTGTCATGACAACTGCTGTGTCCGGCGGGCTATCAACATGTGTTTGTTACTCGAATGAAAATAAGAATTGTCGTATTCGACATGTGGTTTTCATAAACATAAATTTGTGTATTGTTCTTTTGAACTTTTTAAAAATCGCTCAGGCAGAATGTTTGTAGGATATTTTGGTGTGTTTAAATAATCATAATTTTTAAATTATGATAAAATAAATAATTGTATTTTTGTAAGAAATTTTTATTTTTATTTTAATACATTGAGTTGACTTAACATATCATTAATCTAAAATTATCTGAGAAATTTTAAATAATATTTAGAATTTTCAACGTTAGTAAAATATTTTGTAGGATATTTTAGTATATTTAAATAATTATAATAAAATAAATAATTGTATTTGTGTAAAAAAATTTATTTTGTTCTAATACATTGAGCTGACTTAACATGTCATTAATCTGAAATTATCTCAGAAATTGTAAATAATATTTATAATTTTCAAAGTTAGTATTATAAATAAGATAATTAAACTATGTCAAATATTTTTTTGTACACCAAAAAGTTTGATAAACACATTTTGATTAATTTTGTAATTTCTTCTATGAGAAATTAAAGAACTTCTATATTTCAAATACTTTTCTATGTACAGAAATAATTATTCTTTCAAAATATCATTAGCAAAATTTTTACTTAAACATGTAAAACTTCTGTTGCAAAAATGATTTTCATCTTCATAAACTTAGAATTTTAATGTAAAACTTGAAATATTTCTTTATTTATTTTTAATAATACTTTTCATTTGTTATGCTTGCATGATTGATTTGTAATAATAAAAAAATTTGTGAATTCATTAAAAATAGATTTAATTTTTGTTGAGGATGTTTAATAATAATTATGCAACTTTGCAGAAAAATTTATCATTTTAAACAAATCACAGTTAAATACAGATTGAAAAAAACTTGTTAGATTTTTTTCTTCTGATTGTTTGATTAAATTCTTAAATGAATTTTTTTTTATTAATAAATATTTCAAGGTATCTTTATTATTTCAAATTAATTAATATATATATTTTTCTGATATTGCTATTTGTTTTTTGCTTTATAAAAATATTAAATAAAAAGAAACACTTTTATGATAGATATATTTTTTATTATAAAGACAAATTTGGTAAAGTTAAAAACATTTTATATTTTTGTGAAATGAATAAATATAATTTTTATTTATTTACATTTGTATCTGTTATTAAAAAAATCCTACTTATTTTGCCTTATAGTTTTTTGTAAAGCAAAAAAAAAAGGGTAAAGGGTTTCTTTTAGGTAAATGATATTGATCTTGCAGATAAATTTTTTACTTTATAATTAATCTATAAAAAAATTATGGAATATTTGTCTTGAAAAAAAAACTTTTATTAATATAAATTCCAATTAATACTTTAAACTAGGTCATATTCATTATCACATCATAATTATGTATATGTTTATATTTTGTATAGCATTGTTCTTCATAATTTTATAAAAAATCATGAATCTACTATAGATATGGATAAAAAAACCATGGGAAAATAATTTTTATTTACATTGCACATACATTTAGACACTTTATGTAAAAAAAAAAATTTGTAAGTGTAAATAAATTAATAAATATGTTAAGAGAATGAATTTTGTGTATATTTTAAACGATAAGAATATTGATTTTTATAAATCTGGAATTGTTGTCTATTTTCGTTATTATTTGTTTTTAATTTTTTTCTTTTATTGCTGTCTTTTAATTTAAATAAAATAAAAAGTATTATATCAATAATAATAACAAACCTTACTAAATTTAATGTTTACGTGCAATTGAAAAACATAGATATAACAAAAAACAAAAATAATTTTCTTTCAAAATTTCTACTATTTTTATTGAAAAATTATTACTAAGGCTTAGCCATGTTGTTTAAAAATAACATAAATGGCAATTAATTAATCAATTAGTTTTATTTAATTTAATATATCATTTAGTGAAAAAAAGTGAAACATATAGTGAAAGCATTTTATCTCTTTAATTAAAAAATTTTTTTTTTTAATATTTTATCATTAAATTATCACATGTATGAAAAATAAATACAATAATTGATCATATTATATATATATATATTATATATATATATATTATATATATATATATTATATATATATTATTTATTATACTGTTATAAGTTAAACTTGGAACATCACTTATACAGAGGTGTCTTTCAAAAAAATTTTTGATAAAAAATATCAAACTGATTTTTAAAAAATCAGTTTTAATTCATTAAAAAAAAAAAAAGTCCTTTTTTTTGCTCCCCATTTAATAAGATAACTTTTATTTCATTAAATGGAAGGAATATATTAGATTAGAAATAACATTTATCAAACAGTGAGATATACAAAAATATTTAATCTTGGATTAAACTAATTTTATAAATAGAGGAAAGTATGAAAAATTGAAGTTTTTATGTAAACAAACATAGAATATTTTGGTATATCTTTCTACAAAGAAATAGCATGTTTAATTTTCAACCAATCTTTTTTCTATTGCTTATTTCTATAGTTAAAAAGAAAAGTAATCTTTTATTAAACAGAATAAGTAAAGTGTTAAAGAAAAGTAATCTTCTATTAATCAATTTATCATATAAATGTCATATAATATAAACATTAACATTTTATTAAAAAAAAATCGTTTTTTTTTTTTTCTAGGTCGTATAAAAAAAAATTACATCTTTTTAAAAAATATACATTTTAATATATAAAGATTTTTAAAAAATTTTCTTTGTTAACAGATAAAAGAATCCATAAAAGTTATTTTGTAATACACTTTTATAATTCTTAAATTCTTATTCAATTACGATAAAAAGTGTTATAAAGGAAACCGAGTGAATAATTCTTTCCTATTATGATTTCCTTCCTCGTATCAATCATGCAATTATTTTCATGTCATTTTTTTCTTGAATATAATGATCGTCAGATGAAAGGAAACATTTTTGTCCTGTCATCTCGGTTTTGTTGCTTATTTTAAATTTGCAATGAAGCAATTTGACTCAGCGGTAATTGAAATTACTGTTGAAGTGGAAGTAATTGATTCCTTCAATTAGAAGTTCGTGATGACGAAATCAAAATGTGAATAGGTTAACGAAAGTTGTCTTAGAAGAATGAGATTAAAAAAATTTTTTTACATCATAAAGTTAGCTTTGAAATGTAGGATATTTTGTAAGAATTTTGTATTTAATCTTTTGTTCAATTATTTTTTATCTGATTTTTGGAGAAAATTTTTAATATTTTTCGACTCGGCTATATTGACTTAGCGTGGTAATTGAAATGAAAGCAATTAATTCCTTCAATTAGAAGTTTGTGATGACGAAAGCAAAATGTGAATAGATTAACGAAAGTTGTTTTAGAAGAATGACATTAAAAAATTTTTTTTTTTTTTTTTACATCATAAAGTTAGCTTTGAAATGTAGGATATTTTGTAAGAATTTTGTATTTAATCTTTTGTTCAATTAATTTTTTATCTGATTTTTGGAGAAAATTTTTAATATTTTTCGACTCGGCTATATTGACTTCATGGTAATTGAAATGAAAGTAATTAATTCCTTCAATTAGAAGTTCGTGACGACGAAAGCAAAATGTGAATAGATTAACGAAAGTTGTTTTAGAAGAATGACATTAAAAAATTTTTTTATTTATTTTTTTTTTTACATCATAAAGTTAGCTTTGAAATGTAGGATATTTTGTAAGAATTTTGTATTTAATCTTTTGTTCAATTAATTTTTATCTGATAGGTAATATACTAAATTACCTTTCGCTGCTGGAGAGTTTATTTTTTAACGCGTTAAAATCAACTGCTAATTAAAAAAAAACTTTCTATCCTATATAATCAGGTTCGAATCCTGGGAATAGTATGAATCTTTGTTAGTGGCTCGGAATCCACTTGAAACTGTAGGCTCCGGTCTGCTTAGCCCCTTAGCCCTACCAAAATAATCAGTGTTTAAGTTTGTGCTACTCGTAACTTCATCTAGCGCTGAGCTAATGAAGTTCGGTTAAATAACAACTGCTAAATCATAAAAATCTTCCATATTCGAATCATTGAATTAACAGCTGAAATTCACACTACTCTTAACGCATCTATTGTTGCTGGGACTCGAACTCTGTGGTACCGAGCGCCAGAGCGCTGGTCACTCGGTGATAAGACTCCTGAATAATTATTATTTTAATAAATATATTTTTCTTACAAAAAAAAAAAAAAAAAGAAAAAAGAAACGTTTTTTTAATCTAACTTTTAACCTTTTCCCTTTCTTTCCAGTGTTTTTCTTTTGTTTTTGTACAACACGTAAGTTGGAATTCTTTTAAGAAATTTAACGACCGCGTCGTGTGTAAGTTACCACTATTCAGCCTAATAACAAAATCACTCTCTTGGTATATAAAAATTTTGTTTGAGGATACTTGTCCTGACCTCTCATTTGCCTACTTTTAAAGTGGATTCAGCGTTATCTGAGATGCATCCCGAGGCAAGTCTAGATTTATATTATGTCACACCAAAAGTTGGAACGAACACCCACGAGAATGGGACATCTGGGTTCGCTAGCTTTTCCCTCTTCCTCTAATCCAGGGGTCTCCAAACTACGGTCCGCGGACCAAATCCGGCCCGCCAGTGTCTTCCATCCGGCCCGCGACAGGGAATAGCATATTGTTGCTTTAATAAGTTGGATACAAAAACACAGAATGATAATAACTCGGTTTTATTGACTTGCTAGGTAAAGCTTAATGACAAGCATAATACGCGGAAAATTTAATTTAAGCATAACAAATAATTGAAATGAATCCCACTAAGATTACAAACTAGTGAACGTCCCGATGTTACCCTCGGTAATTATGTCGGGGTAAAGGTATCGCATATGTATGTATATCGATGTTTGGAATGTATATATCCTGAGTCAAACACGTGATTTTTATCCTGAAAATCCCTCAGGAACGGAAAAAGTTAAATTAACGCGAATGAAGCCGCGGTTTATCCACTTGTAAAAAAATACTAATGAGATTTATTTAATTATATAGATAATGACAGAAAAATTAAAACGGTTTTGGCCCTTGGTACTTACTGAAGTAAACAGTATGGCCCTAAGGCTGGAAAGTTTGGAGACCCCTGCTCTAATCTAACGGAGAGAATTTCCAACAGAATTTTTTGTACCCATCCCTGTCATAAACACATGAACTTTGCCTACCGTTGGCAACGGAGCTACTTCAATGCGAAAACTCAATGCACTATCCGCCAGGCCTATGCAGGTCCTCAAAAAGCAATATAAATATAAATAACTTTTTACTTTTGACAAAAGTTGATCTAAGTTTGAAAATAGAGTATGATTCATAGTTAGCATGAGCAGTTGTCTTCTTTTTACAATGCTTTATTTGAAGAAGAACAGTTGTTTAAAAATGTCTAATTAGAACACTTGGAAATGCTTCAAATTCGGCAATATTTAAAAGAAGACATAAAAAGAACATCCCCATATTTTATTCTCATTTAAATCACATTCTATTAGCATTCTTCTTAGCGTTCTAACGGTTGAAAGAGTTTTTTGGAAGACGATAGTGTTGTTAAGTATCCCTCTAAAAATAACCACGCAGATTTACAAATGCTTCTTTTTATAAACCGAAATATAGGTTATTCCCTAAAGTGACGTCATTGTGTTCCTGGGTGATCCTTAAAATCGTTTGGAATCTTTCCAGAACCTGTTGCGCTTCGTCATATTTCCAGCAGAAGATTTCGTTCCATCAGAACTTTGTTAGGAGATGTGGCATATCGAGCGTAAATAAAAAGAAACTTTGTTTTTGTTTTATTCGATTGCTTTTAGTTTCATGTTAGTGTTACATGAATTGTTTTTATTTTTGTAGAATAGAATGGCAATGCTAATTTGACCTCCAGATTAATGGCTGTTTATCTCAAATTGTCGAACTTTTGAATTCTTATTTTAATATAAAAGAGCGTTGTGGAATTTATATTGTTGATTTACTTGGCACAGAAAATTTTGAACTTCTTTTGTAAGTTCTTGTTTTCTAATATGATTTTCTACAAAAATATTTGTTCAGTTACTGTCATAATATCATGATGACATCAGGGGATTCAAACTATGATGATGTCATCATCTGATGGGATTCAAATTATGAAGAACAAAATAGAATTATGTATAATATATATTCACTACTTTATAACACTAGTACTAATTTTTACTATTATTTTTTATTATGAAATTTTTCATTTGTCTGTCACTTAACAGTTCACATCTGATATATTTCAAATTCATTATCTAAATAAAACGCGTTTATATATATATATATATATATATATTTTTTTTTTTTTTTTTTTGTGTAACATATATTATTACTAGCACATATACCCAGCTTCAGAAAATAAAACTGATTAACTCTTTTATATCAAGGACATAGTTGGTAAACATCGCCAACCATAAAATGTCAGCAAATTTTTCGATGGAATTCAAAATTAAAAAGCCTTAATAAAAATAATTTTAAACACTAGTTTAAAGCATCTAACTAATAACGATAAAAAATAAACGCATTAGACACAAGCGATAATAAAACCAGGTGTAAAATATAAAAATGGGGTCAAAGGCGAAAAGATCTGTGACGTTATTTTCCATTCGTAATTGTTAAACAATTGTTAGTGCCATCTGGTGGCAATAAAAATTTTTTATTTGATTAAAAAATACTACTAATATTTGTTTTTTTTCATTTTTGTCTACTCACCAGATAGAATAGTAAAATTTTAGCTATTATTATTTTTCTGAATTTAAGTTGTATAGTTTAAAAGTATTATAACAATATTCTAGATTCATATTTTAAATGAATACAATTCACAGAAATATATTGCAAAATTTTAAATGGATGCTTTTAATCTCAACACTATTCATATATATATATATATATATATATTTTTACGAGTAAAAGTAAAGTAAAGTAATTTGTTTGTGAATTTTTAAAGTTGTTTATGGAACAAAATAGGCATATTTGTGTATGGTTGAGAAGAATACTTTTGAATAGAAAAATATTTGGACACTTAAATAAACAAAATTTCCTGGTATTTCTAGATCATTAAATATTCTTGGAATTTTCTCTCTCGAAGTTATTTCTTTTGTTATTTTCAAAAACTTATGAATCTTTGTATGTGCTTTTATACAAAGCTATTTAATATACAATTAAAGTTGTTGAAAGTTATTTTAAACCTCCCCCTTTGTTTTTCGGAATTACTATACTTTATTTTTATCACACTAATGATGTACAAAAATATTTTTATTGTATCGTTAATAACTGACAGAGATTTATGTGGCAACAGCGACAAATATACCAAGTATTGCAGTTTGCTATACGTTGCAATACGGCTGTATTGCAACATTGGAGTTCCCGCCATAGTTTTTAAACACCACTGAAAGTTTCTGCATGCTTGTTGTTAATTTTTAGAAATCTAAATTCAATATATATATATAAACGCAACTTCATAAATAAGTATCTGTAAAGAAGGCAACACAAAAACCAAAAAGAGAACTGACAAGGAATGAACTGGAAACACGTCCATTTTGGAAAATTGTATTCGCTACACGCAAACTGTATTGCAAAACTATTATAACATTTGCATTACAAAAATCCTAAAACTGTCTCAAGTATAAAAAAAAGGTGGTTAAGAAATTGTTCAAGTTCCGAAGTGCACATAACTGCACTTATTTATAAACTGAAAGTTTTTAGACAACCACAACAAATATCAAACGGTGAACTGCTTGAACTATATTGGCGGATTAAAAAAAAGGCAATAGAGGGGTTGAAAAGTTTTTTTTCAAGAAATCCTCGTGTAGTATCACACGAGAGTTACAAGAGTAACAGACAAAACTATAATAAATCGTAAATTTTAAAGTACACGTGACATTACAAAAAAAAAAAAAAAAAAAAAAAAAAAAAAAAATGGGGAAAAAAACAACCTTAAAATAAAAAAGGGATTTAAAAAACACTAAAGTAAAAATTTACAAATTTGCAAAAGGTTTTAAAGCAGACTACAGTTGAACCGTTTGTTGGCTATTTGACTTTGTGAAATGTTAGTTCTTTCCTTATAATTTTTCTAGGATGTTCAAGCACAGAGCGGCTAAAAAGAATGTGTTCTATATTCTAAACTCCATCTACATTGCAGTTGCAAAGATCAATTGATCATAGTTTAAATCTGTTTCAATAATAGGAGTTAAAATTACCTTATTCAGTCATAAACTTAATGATTCTAAAATCAGTATTAAAAAAAAAAATGACGAGCGCTAAGCATTTGGGGAATAGATGGAAAGTACTTCGTGATAGAGGTAGTGAAGAATTCTATGTATACCAAGATGTCTTGTCTTGGGTGTCGTTTTAAAATAAGATTTTGGTATATTAACGTTGATTTCAATGTGTCTTCTGGTAGCTGAAAGAAATTCGTAAAACGCGAAATAAATTGGTAAAGCCAAAAAGACCAGCTTACAAATCCGCAAAAGAGATTAATTATAACACCCTGAGGATAGCTTTATCAAGGAATTATTTACCTTCAGGATATTATAAAAATTTTTATTTCTGCTCTCTAAATGACTGGATCCAAGTCAAAGACTCGTCTAGTGAAGTATTCCAATAACATGGAGTAAACAGAATAATCTTCCGTTTAGAGTCAGTAAGGTATGCGACTGAAGGAAAACGATTTGGTAGTGTAGCTTGTTTTATAAATGAAAATCGAGTCACATTATAGAAACTCGTGACTATTTATAATATGACCATTAACCGAGTGATTTGTTGACCAACTACGATTTTTAATTGGCATGCATGTAGTGTCTAATTGGGAGGATTTATTGCTCGTTGCATGGATTCAAGTTAATTAGCAGCGTGAGAAAATAGAGTAGTTTAGAAATAGATGGTGTAATTTACTATTTCGTGGAAGAAAGTGAGAGAAAACACTCATAGTGTGGAGAATTTATGGAAATTGTAAATTATGAATATTTTTTTAACAATGAGTTGGTATTCTAATTCTCAATAATTGTCGTTCAAATTTATATATGCAAGAAAAGGTTCTGGCGAAGAAATGTGCCTGGGGCACCGATTTTTTAAAAGAGTACTTCTTTAATACTTCTAAGAGTACTTCTTCTTCTTAATAGTATTCTTTTTTTGTTGCTGTTTAAAAGGATCATTGTTACTAATGGAATTAATTCTAAGATTAAGGATGATATTGCGATGTATTTGTTACTGATATTGGAGGTTTAAGTTTGATAGTAAAGTGTAATTTTTTTCTTCTGTAAAATATATAGAATTTGTGGAGAATCATAAATGTCAGTATTGAATATCAAAAACAACTTGCAAGTTATTTGTATTTTTAAAAATTTCTATTGGATATATGTCTTGATAATTTTTTTTTTTAAAATTTGGTTGGTTGAAAACAATTAGATCATTCGCAAAACTAAAGAATTTTGTGAATTAAATTCTTTTCTGAAGGATAGATAAAGATTACTTAGTATTGATAAATATTTAGTTCCTTGTGGAATACCTTGAGTTTGGATGTAAAGATTCTGATCCTTGTAACATAAGCAGAGATTACAGAGCAAAAAAAAAAAAAAAAAAAGCAGAGGTTACAGTTTTACCTAGTAATCGAAGTTAATTTTAGATTATTTTGGTGGTTGTGATAAAGCAAGCTTTTAAGGTATTTTAGAAGCTTTTAAGGTGAATGCTGGTAAAAAGATCCTTAAAATCAATAGCATCTATAG
The DNA here is from genome assembly GCA_021605095.1 of Caerostris extrusa. Lineage (NCBI taxonomy): Eukaryota > Metazoa > Arthropoda > Arachnida > Araneae > Araneidae > Caerostris > Caerostris extrusa. The sequence goes on along the minus strand of BPLR01008213.1, from coordinate 29,940 downwards.
AAAAATATTGTCTAAAGAGCCATTCAAAAACTTTAAAGCAGTTTTGTTATTAATAATCCATGTGCATGATGGCTTGAGAAATAATATTAAGAAGATTAAATATTTCTCTTCTGGTTTACCCATCAATGAAATACCACTGATGATAATGTGATTTAAATGATTTATTAAAAGCAATTATTTTTTTGATAACTACTCTCGCGCTCTCTTCTTAGAATTCCTTTCTTTTGTAAAAGTTTTCTCTTTATTCTTGTGTTTAGACAAAGAAATCTTTTTTTTTATTTTGTTGTTCTGTTGTATTCAAGTGAACCTCTAAATCAGAAAATAATCAATTAAATCATTCGTCAATTATATATCATATAATTCCCTGAAACTTTTAATTTTATTCTATCTGTAGTCAAAATCGTCGTAATAATCCTCGGGGATTCAGTGCTGTACAATTTAAATGGAATTATATATTAAGTTATGGATGTATAGCATTAACAGCATTGCATGGATGTATACCAATAATGCTGTACCGTCAATAACTTCATTTAAGATTGAAGAAATGATGTTTAAATCAGTTACAACAATTCCATTACCTTTGACAACCGAACATACCTTGAGACATTAAAACAGAACCCACCATAAATCTTCCTCCTCATTGATTTTCTGATTACCACGAAACTTTCTGGTTTCCGTCAATAAATCAGAAAAGAACATCGCAATTCCCTGTCCAAAAGACGCGCGTCTCCAAGGCAGCTGTTTCTCAATTTTATTGCCGTTCGACGTCGACCCTTAATTGCTCATTGTTCTTCTCTTCTTCTTCTTCAGGTTGCCCGAAGACAGACAATGCTCGAGTGAAACGGCGAGCGTTGGGCATGCCAGAATTTTGTGCTACAGTCGGTTTCTGAGTCGTTCTTGAGGGTTGAGAGATCATGGCGTCTTACAATCCCAAGGGATCATCTCCGGGGACGCCCCGGAAGCGAGAGGGGGGCGGCAAGGTGTACCCCTGGAGCAAGAGGAGGATGGACAGCGTGGACGAGTCCGAGATGCAGTCACCCTCCACTGCGGATATAGTCGCTGCACAGTCGCAGGATTATGTGGACGAACGGGAGATGGAATTCAGGCAGACAATTCAGCATTTAGCTGGTAAGTGCCCTTTTTTTTTTTTATTTGTTTTTTCAGTATATTTATGAGGTAAAAATTTAATACATAAAAAATCTAAATCAAAAATAGGTCTTTTAGGTTGTCATAAAGTAGATCTAAAGCTTCTAGGCACCTATATACTTTAGATCTACTTTATCAAGTACCTATAAGCTTTAGATCTACTTTATCAGGTACCTATAAGCTTTAGATCTACTTTATCAGGTACCTATAAGCTTTAGATCTACTTTATCAGGTACCTATAAGCTTTAGATCTACTTTATCAGGTACCTATAAGCTTTAGATCTACTTTATCAGGTACCTATAAGCTTTAGATCTACTTTTATCAGGTACCTATAAGCTTTATATTTACTTTTATTGTGTGCATATGAGCTTTAGATCTACTTTTATTAGGTACCCAAGCTTTAGATCTACTTTATTAGATACCTTTTAGATCTACTTTATTAGGTACCCATAAGCTTTAGATCTACTTTATTAGGTACCTACTTTAGACCTACTTTTATTAGGAACATATAAGCTTTAGATCTACTTTATTAGGTACCTATAAGCTTTAGATCTACTTTATTAGGTACCTATAAGCTTTAGACCTACTTTATTAGGTACCTATAGTAGATCTTTTATGTGCAATGTGTTTGTCTCGCTACAATCATTTTGTATCATTTTCTAGGAAAAATGAGAAATATATATTCCCCAGAGGGCTGACGTAATTATTTAAAATAGATCTTAAAAGGATGAGTGCTATTTAAAACTGTAAATTAACGTACCGATTGGCAATATTACGGCGTTGTTAGTGCCTTTGCGTAGGTGTTTTTCATTTTCCTCACAAGTAATTCAAATATGAACCAATTCCTTTCAAAGTTAAGGAATAAAATCTCCTTTTTCTCTTGTTGATATAATATCAAATTAAGTACTCTATATTGTTGGAAAAGGAAAAATTTATCTTGATTATAAATCTTTTGTGATATCTTGAAATGATATTTTTTGTGTTTCTTTATTTTCCCAAAGCTATTTGTTTAAGTTAAAGTGATATAGTGTGTTTAATTTTAGTAAGTAGTTCTCGAATTTTTAACAGACATGTATTTATTGCCTTTTCCATATACTGTCTTTTTAAGATAAATATCAAAAAACTTGATCAAATAAATTATTCTTCAAGATTAAATTTTAGATGCAACTTTTACAATCATTTTTTGCTTTTTTAAAAAACTTTTTATCGAGAAGAAATAGCGAGGATGTAAATTCTCTTAAAAGAGTAAATCCTGAATGAGCCACGGAACTACAGGCATTTATTGCAATTTTTTTTTCCGTCTTTATATGAGCAACAGCACATGGTTATGACGTGATCGAATGATAGAATACGATTATAGATTATTTCTGTTGATATATAATTAACATAAAAAGGTTTTATCAGAAGTATTGATTAATATTTATTACATTATTTTAACCATCTTTATTGGACATACATATACAGCTATATCATTCTTGATTACTAGGATGCAATTGGATTGTAAAAGAAGCATAGAGTTTAAAATATATGGTGTTGGTATATTAATCCCAAGAAACCGGATCTTGGAGGTTTAAACCTACTAACTTTAATTACGTCTGTTTTTAGTATAAAGAATGAAAAGTCGTGTGGCGTGTACTATTTTAAAGAATAGATCTTATAACTATGTACTTTCAAACATTTCTTGAGAAAAAAAAGAGGGATGGCTTGTGTCTCCTGCTGTTTTGTTCGAAGTCTCATTTTGGTACATCGCCAGTGGTGGTGCAACTTTACTGCGATGCTAATCTAATCTATCTCACTTTAGACTGATGAATTGGTTTGGATGCTGACTGTTACATCAGCACTCCAGTTACTTTATCCACTGTGCTTGAAACCGTATATGGCATGTATCATACTTGTTCTTACATTTGCTGATATAAACTGTTAGTAGCATCTTGATTGGTTGACATATTTTTTTTTGGAGCTATTTAGCCCCTGGGGAGCTCCATCTCCGATATGACAGGTTAAATACAGTTGAAACAATGAAAATTGCCCAGAATATATTTACAAATATAATAAAATTAACTTGCAGTCATAAACAAAAAAAAAAAGAAAAAAATATTTAAAAATTAAAATTAAAAAAATATTGCGCAGACGTTTTAAATCATAATTGGGAACATAACAGTCAATCTCCTGGATTGCAGTATTTTCTTGATTAATAAGCGTAAAATATTTAATAGAGATGTTTTTAAGAAATCTTTTTAAAGAAGGAATGTTAATAGCTTTATAGACATCAGAATTGCGCATTAACCATTTAGGAGAGGTCGTTTGGCGCGCATAGTGATATTTTGTAAAGTTTCAAGATTTTTTAGCTGCATAGGATCAGACCGTGCAAGCGTACGTGAGAATTGGGCGAAGTATAGCAATATAAAGAATAATTTTGTTATCCCTGGTCATGATGGAATTTCTATTTATAAGTGGGTAGAATTTTTCTGAAGGCAATATGAAATTTAGTTTTGGTATGCAGAAAACGTTGTTTCCAAGTTAAATGCTGATACAAAATAACTCCTAAATATTTAGTTTGACTATTCCAAGGGATGATATCATTGTTGATCATAATCACAGTTTTTTTACGTTTATTTCTAATAAAGAAGGGAACAACTTCAGTCTTATCTACATTTCGCACTGTTTCTACACTGATTTTGAGATAAGAGACGTTTACGGGGTAGGTTGTCAGCCCTATTCCTTACATATAGTCATATCAGAGCATATTCATATATCATCATATTCCAGTCATATTAGAACGGGATCTGGTTTAAAATGGTTTCCGAATCACTACAAACATCCGTCTGACCTCCTGGACTAGAATCCAAATGATGTGGCATCGAGAGGCAGAGCGCTAGTCACTCGCCTGTCGGACCCTAATAACTGATATTAATGGAGTAAAAGTCAGTGTCATGCTCATAACGATGATTTTCATAATTCTATTCATGTTAGCGATATTTTACAGACTTGCTAGACAACCTTGCAGACATCCTAAACTTAAGATTGTTATGAACTGTTTTAGGATCATTTGGAACAATTTAGAGGTTTTTTTTTTTAAGCTATGTTCATTTAAAACTTTGTAAAGTTATTATTTAACATCCTATAAGCCCTTTAATGGATTGTACTGAGTATATTTGTTGTTTAATTTTTGAACACCACGAGTTAATTCTTGCGAAAATGAATATTTGTTTATGATCAAAACGAGTGTTTTAAGCTACCTTGTATTATTCTAAGGCAAACACGAGTTTGCTTGTTATATTTTATATCCGGCAACAGTTGCGTATCTAGTACGTCTGGCATCAGTCATTCTATGTTGTTTTTAGTGACGTTTGACTCGATATTTTCTGTACCCAAATTATTGGCAAGGAGCCATGTGCTATGGTTTGCTTATGAGCCCTTGCATTTGTTTCCGGTTATTTTATTATTTTCTAAAATGAATAAAAGTAAAAGCATTTTTAGTGATAATAGCAGTGATATATCTTATGATAATCTCGAATGTTCTGACGATGTATAAGGAATTATAGTTATGATTCTAATAATTATCAATAAATAAAATAGAATGATAACTCCTTCATTGGTGCAATAGCTCCTTGGTGGGCCAAGGCCGTCTGTGTACTGGCAAATTTTGAAACAGATGTTTTTTTTTTTTTTATGGACTAAGGTTTTCAGCCATGTCCAACGCGTTGCAATCATATTAGACCGATACGCACGTTTTAAAGCGGATTAGAATGAAAACTTATTGATCATAATTCTAGCAATGCTTGTCTTTTATTTTAATAAAAATTTTTTTGAAATAAAACGGAGCTTAAATAAAAGCCAAAAAACCTAAAGAATTAATGTTAAGTATGAAATGAAACGAAGATGTACAGTATTTAAAATATTTGTGTACATATATATAGCAATATTATTTAAAAACAGTATTACATTTTATTTCTTTTAATTATTTACAGCCCTATCATTTTAGATCTTGAGAATTTACCGTATCAAAATCTTCGAACATTAAGATTCTAATATCGCTAACACATCTTTTGAGAACATTACTAAAACCCTTCATTAAAAGTTAATAGATTCGACGAGCAACCTTGACATCTAGTTGTAAAGATGTTAATGGCATTTGTTTTTCCGACGAATGATTTATCATCTTTTTGATTGCATGGGCAGTTAGTTAGTTTGCTTGACAATAACCACTCGCATCGTAATCAATTCAGTAGAGTTAGTAAACAGTTGTTGCAACAATAAATCCTTCGGCCTGAAAATGTTCGAAAAGAGGTGCGTGATGACCTTCTCAAGTAAGTTTAGTAGCAGAAATTTGCTCATTCTTTTAGAAAAACTTGGAAGAAAGGAAGAGTAAAGAAGGCTTGTCTTGATAGAAGAATGAATTATGAATGATTGGAGCAAGAAAAATAATGCAGCATCTGTTGAAAGAGCAAAGAGAAATTCTGTAATAATAAGCGTATCGTTGTTTCGCTTGTCAACTTGAGAATTTGAAGAATATTACAATGTAAAAAAAGAAAATATCTTATTTCATATTTTGGATGTAACTTATCTCTTTCTGTCGACTAGTTAATACATTTTCACAGCGTGATTTGTAAACACATTTTTATATTAAAATACAGAATATCTATTATTTGATAAATATACTAAAATACCCACTATTTGTCAACTAATTCAATTTACATAACTCATTTATTATTATTATGATATTGTTTTGCTTTTTTATCTATGGAAACACTAAACATTTTAATTATTCAGTAATTAAAAGCAGTTGCCACACCATTTATAGTGCTTCTGGATTAAGGATGAAGTTAAAAATATAAAAAAAAAAAAGGGGCAACTGCCTGATGTCCAGCTTACTACTCATCATGCCTTTGATTGCCCAGCTGCTGCAGCCGCCAACATCTGTTCTTGCACTATCTACATATGACCATGAAAGAGTTAATTTTTGCTTGTTAGTTTATAATTGTTAACGCCACATCTGTGGGGTCCCGGTCTAATTAGACCAGAGTGTGCAATAAATGACCGCAGAGTGACAAACCCAATTACATCGATGGATCAGCATTGTTTACTTGGATGATGAGAAAATAGATTCAGATAAATTTTGAGAGATACTACTATTATTATTTTGATAAACATTGCCTTCAGATTAACTTCGAAAGTTGATGCCTTAAAATTGGGTATCGTATCGTAGAAAATTCGGAAAAATGCATCCAAGCTACCGATTATCAATGCGATATATTCTATCACAATCATCACCTTTTCTAAACCGTAAAGGTTGTTTTTCACCGGATAGTAAAATCTCACACTGTAGAACGTCAGCCAATCAAAAGTTGTAGGAAGAGATTCAAGCTATGACATGGGACTTTAGTTTCCAGTGGAAATCTATCTTATTGTAGCCTGTGGTTATACAAAGTTCACCGTTTCCCACTAATTAGCTTGCATTACCTTTAGCAAGCCTTGATGAATAATACTTCACAGTGAAGTAATTGATTTATCAATCATTATCAATTAATTTAGATTCAAATATGCGTGCTATGATATATATGCTAATACACTAATTCTACAAAATAATACAAATATAATGATAATCCTATAAATCATATTGTTGGTAGTGTTTCAGTAAAGTGCTAAAATTTTTAGTGATGCAAATAGATTAAAATAAGATCGATTAAACATAAAAATAATTAAAATCAGCAATTAATGCACTGCAAGAGACATAATAAATCATTATTCAGCCTTAACACTAACTTTGCTGTTTTGCATACTTGTCTTTTTGTCAAGTCTCATCTATCATTATATTAAATGCAACGATGAAGCCTGTAATTTAATACTTCTCAGGGTCCTCCTACCTAAATTCATTAATTCTTTCATATGAATCAACAAGAGAAAATGCATGCTGTATAGTAATTAGAGCACACATTTTTTTTGCTGGTAATATACAGGTTTGTAATGTTTTCCTTTAATCTTTGATGCCATTCTAATGACACAAGGCTAGATAATCATTATTAATTATAATATTTTGTGACATTAAGTTCTTTTATTCTTTTGCCCTAGGCAAATTAAGTATGAAATCTTACAAAAAAAGATGGATATTTTTTTAAAAAAAGAGTCTAGTATTCCAGTTTGACTAAAATGATTATAAAAGAGGCTCTTAAGGTAATTTAAGATTCACTATTATTATTCACACTTAGGCCAGACAAGTGAATCCTTAAAAATTGAAAAAGAAAAATACATCATTGTGTGATGAAAAATATTTTTAAAATTGTTTTTATATATTTATTTATTCTTTGTATACTCCAAAATAGATTTTCTTTTTAGTTTAATTTCGTAAGTTCACCGTTGTTATTTCTTCTTCAATGTTCTTGATTACTAAAATCTTAAATCGCTTAATGTTAATTTTCCCGTTATTCACATTTGATATTAAAAGTGAATTTTTTTATATGAAGTCATTTATGCAAATAATGTGGACTTGAGATCATGAAGAAGCTTGGCTAAGATAATTTGGTTATGATTTTTAATAAAAGCTGCCATTTTTGGGTAAAGTGCGGCTTCACTAAGATATATATATAGCGTGTCTAAGAATTAGTTGGAATAAGCATTTTGTTGTTTTGAGAGGATAGGAACATTGACCTTAGTCATTCGCCACCAAGCGACATATTTGTAGTATATTCTGTGTTACTCAGGAGAAGTTCTGCACCACTATACACCATGAAGTGTTTGGTACACCGCACCCCATTTTGCTAACACAATTTTGAATTGTTAAAGTCCGTATCCCTACCCCGTAAAAAGTCAGCTTCATGGAGCCTAGTCAAACTTCTACCTAGGGTGCTCCATCATAACAGAAGCTGCTCCCTCCCATCTCTCCTTCCATGGGACCTCATGGGTTCTTGGACTTGGTCTAGATGTTGCTGTCGACCAAGTGGGACAAGAAACGACAACATACACTCAAGAGCCAAAACATTATGACCACCCCTACATTTTGAAATGAACTCGCCTGGATGACGTGGAAGGCACGTGATCAGGTGGAAGTGGTATTTAACTGCTGCTAGAGAGTCTGAAGAATCATTCTTTCACTTACTTCGGTGTGGGATGGGAAAGGCTACGGATCTAAGCGACTTTGATAGAGGGCAGATTGTAATGGCTCGAAGGCTCGGAACAAGTATTTCGAAACTGCACGACTCGTGGGTTGTTCGCGATCTACAGTTGTTTGTACTTATGCAAAGTGAATGAATGACGGTAAAACCAGCAGTAGACGACATGGTGTTGGACGTCCACACGCTATCAAAGAAAAAGGTCGTTGGAGACTGTCTCACATGGTGAAGCAAAACCGGAGTCAGACAGTGGCTCAGCTGACAGCCCAATATAATGCAGGGCCAAGTAGAATAGTATCGGAGCACACTGTTCAGTGGACACTGTTGGATATGAGGCTACGCAGCAAACGTCCCACTCGTGTGCCTTTGCTGACCAAGTGTCATCGCCAACTGCGCCTGCGGGGCCAGGAACATCATGACTGGTCCATGGATCACTGGAATAGACTTGCCTGGTCAGATGAATCACGGTTTGTTATTCATGACGCCGATGGCCGTGTCAGGATACGCCGTCTTCCAGGCGAACAGTTGCTCCCTCAATGTACAGTAGGTCATACACAGGCCGATGGTGGCTGTATTATGCTTTGGGGGACGTTCTCTTGGGCGTTTCTGGGACCCGTGGTTGTGGTAGAGCAGGAAGAAGAAGCATGAAACATGAGCATGAATTCAGATACCATGAATGTTACAGGGTATCTGAACTTCAGTGCGGACCAGTTGCACCCTTACATGCCCTCTGTTTTTCCAGCTGGAAATGGAATGTTCCAACAGGACAACGCCCCTTGTCATAAGGCTAAAATTGTGTTGGAGTGGTTCCAGGAACATGATGATGAATTCCAGTTAATGTCCTGGCCGCCTAACTCACCGGATCTCTCAATCCGATAGAACACATTTGGGATGTCCTGGGACGGCAGCTCAGAGTTCAAAGACCACCAATTCGCAATATCTCGGATTTGCGTGACCGTTGCTTAAACATCTGGTACAATGTCTCCGGTCATCTACCAAGGACTTGTGGCATCCATGCCAAGGCGGGTTGAAGCTGTGTTGCGCGCCAAAGGTGGGCCAACTCGTTATTGACAGGTGGTCATAATGTTTTGACTCTTGAGTGTATATTTCATTTAAAATCAAATATAATTTTATGCTAGTAAAAATATTTGGAAAAGCTTCATAAAAACTAAATATAATACCAGGAATTACACTTTCATTTACGCAAATGGACAAACATGTTTTTCTACTGAAAAAAAGAAAAGACTGTTAGAGATATGACATATCTCAATACATGACTTTAACTGTATTTAAAATTTTTATATTTTGGTTATCTCGTTAAAACCAAACTGCAACAAAAGTGTTTCAATGGACGTAGAACGTTTGTTTGTTGCTTATCCCACTCGGTAGACAGTAACTTTAGACCAAGTCCAAAAATCTTTTGGTCTCATGGAAGAAGGCAAAGGTAGGGGCAGCTTCTGTTGTGATGGATCATCCGTAGGTAAAAATCTGGCTTGAAGAAGGAGGGCAGGGCCTTCCGGTAGGACTTTTAAGGGGAACTACCTCACATTTGCATATCGTACGGGAGAAAACCCGGAAAACTCTCACTAGGTAGTCCAACTAACGAGACATTCACAAACTGCATCGAGTCTCTCCCTTTTTTTTGAAACAGTGTCTACAACAAAGTCGCCAACGGATTGAATCTCAACCCTCATGTTCACCAGCGGCGCGCATTAGGGCTGAGCCACTGAGTGACGAGTCGGGCAGACATAGAACGTTTATGTTATATATCCCTTCTTTTTAATTGCTATCTACTATACAGCTATGAAATAAACATAGGGAGACTATAACATTGCTTTGATTATACTTTATCAGTTTTCATTATTATTTTTGATTATACTTTTATGTATATTTTATTCATTCAATGTATATATTTTTAAGGTTTATTTTAACATGAAGCTGCATACATTGATCATATATATATATATATATATGCAGCTCTTTAACTTTCGTTTAGTTGAACTCCCAATGAATGTTTTTCCATCTCATATAAAATTTAGAAACAGGCCCATTAAAAAAGTGGGCTATCCGAATTCCAGAGGGAAGTAAGTGCTGCGTTCATTAAGAGTCTGATTCCCGGCGCCCGAATGTTTTCTTTTGCCATCTTGCCAAAGCCGTTGCACAACGAAACCTGTTCCAAATTTTATAACCTCTACCTACCGGGTCTTGGAACGTTTTATACCGAAGATTGTTTGTGCAGACGGTAAAAAAAAGTTTTTCTTGTACACTTCCATTATATTTTTTTGTGTTGCGCTAACTTCTTTGAGAATGATGTGTTCCTCTTCTGTCTTTTAATTGCCGCCAAAGGTCTTGGTTCACTTGGCATCGGCAACCTTGTCTCAACCGATGGCTTTTGATGAAACATGAGTTACCTTTCACGCTTTGTATAATGAAGTGATATCGATGGACCATCATTTCCTGAGCTTCTTAGGCATGAAAGGACTTGCATATCTGCCCTACGTGAGAAAAAGCCGATGATAATTGCAATAATAATGAAATGAAAATGATGGCGCAACAGTTCGCATGATTTTGATCATGCGCATCAAGTTTCTAGCCACTTTCTAAATTATTCTAAAGTCATTAATTTAGTAGTTTATATCAAAGAAGAAGTAGTTTATATAGAAGTATCGTTAAGCAGCTATCACGACAATTTTTTTTTTGCATCATTATTTTTATTGGCAGGATTATTTAAATAAAATCGAAATGGGTTTGAAATATATTTTACTGAACTTTGCAACAAGATCGGGTTTCAAAAACCATAATGTTGATATATAATGTTTTTTTTGTATGCCATATATATGCGACTCGTGGCAACGTGCGCAGCTGGTGAGCATTAGGGCTGATGTTGAATCCGCTAGCGGCATTGTTGTAGATACAGTTTCATAACGCGAAGAAACTCGATGGCGTTTGTGATGTTCAGCATCTTTACTCGTGAGTTGGACTACCTGGCGGAAATTTTCCAGGTTTTCTCCCATGCAGTATGCAAATGCTTGGTCACTGTCCTCCTTCTTCAACGACACGGAGTCAAGTCAGATTTGTACGTACAGTTGTTCCATCACAACAGAATCTGCCCTACCTTTCCCTCTCCATCTATGAAAACACACAGGTTTATGGACTTGATCTAGATATTGCTGCCGGCCAAATGGGATAAGAAACAATAACACACACACACACACACACAACACACACATATATATATATATATATATATATATATATATATACTGTTGCTATATATATATATTCCGTAATATAGAAATACCAAAGAACCAAACTCAACTTTCTCCAACTGCAGACATAAATGTAGGAAATATCGAGTCTTGGGAAATTATTATATTATATTTAGCCATGTCTGATCTTCTGATCTTTGCATTCAAATTGTTGTTGTTCATGGTTTGCATCAGAATATTTGTAGATTATTTTTGCTTAGTTGCTAGAAAGGCATAATTTCATGGGGATTATCTGACTCCTGATAGTACTTCCTGGTATTTACCATATTTATTTATATCTCAATTTCACGAATGATAGGTTGGCTGTATATTACTTCTTTAATTTGAATATTTTTTTCAATGTGATCTTATTTCTCAATCATTGACTTATAATTCTGAAAGATCCGTCAGAATTGAAAAGATACTCAAATGTTTTTAAATCAGTATTGTATTAAATATTTACTATAAATTGTACAAAAGCCACAACCTCGAACGCATGATTCATGCTCGAATTGCAGCTGTTTAATGTGAAACGAATGCGGTTGGGTTTTATCCCTACTAAAATAACAATTTCAACAATTAAGAACTAGATTGACAAGCAGGAATGAAAAAATTCCTGTGATTTTCATGCGTACACAAAAGCGGAAATGTGATGCAAAACAGATATTATTATAAAATGAGAGTTCCTTTTAAGTTTGCTTTCGATCATTTCCGGCTCTAACTATGACGGTTTAGTTAATTGATCGTGTATTTTTGGTAGAGCAATTGTATAAAAATCAACGGGAATACTACTGCTGTGGTACTTGAGTACGAATAAAAAGCAATTTTTAGTGGACTAATGTTTACAAGAGATGTACTGGCCATGTGAAAAGACCGAAAAATTAGGAATTCAGCTTGAAGAGGACGTAAAAACTGTCACTCAGTAGGTTGTTGAGGATGTCGAGGCAGATATTATCGCGGTCATGGATGTCTGGTACTGGTTAAAGTAGTGCATGCGCAGCATCTTTACAGTCAGGTGTTCCATATAGCACTGTACTTTTATATGGTGCTATACGGAACACATGTCTGCCCATATTGCATTAATCCTTCATCTTCTTCATTGGCGCAACAGCCTCATCGTAGGCCTAGGCCGTCTGCCTACCGACAGATTTCGAGACAGTAAATGTCTTTTTGCGGAGTAGGGTTGTCAGCCCTACGCCCAACGCTCTACAATCATATTAGATCGGGAGCTACGGTTTAACGGAATTTCGAACCATTACAAATATGGCACCGGCGGGACTCGAACCTGAAACATGTAGCTCAATCAATTCGTGCCTTTGTTGTAGATACTATTTCAAAAACAAGGTGACTCGATGGCGTTTGTGATGTACAGTATAATTGCCTCGTTAGGCGGACTACCTGGTGGCAGTTTTCTGAGTTTTATTCCATACGTTCCCCCTCCCTCCCCTCCTTCTTCAGCCTCACGGAGCCAGGTCAGAGTTCCACCTACGGGTGTTTCATCAGAACAAGAGCTTCCCACCAATTTCCCCTTTCCATGGGACCACACGGGTTCTTGGTTGGTCTAGATGTTGCTGTCGATCAAGTGGGATAAGAAAGAAACAAACAAAATAAAATCCCCACTCTTTTTGGAATCTTAATAAAAATAAATTCTGCGTCTTTCGAAACGCCATTAATTAAGAATAAAAAATAGAAAAGATTCTTACTTTGATACAATTGATGCGGAAATGATGTGATCGACCTTGCAATTCCTGCTCGAATCAGATTCCACGAAACGCCTGTGTGAATAATTACCGATTTAAAAATAGATCAAAAACTGCTGTTTGACTTTGAACTTTGCCATTCGATCAAAATGCAAATTACTCTGAAGAAAGAGATGTTTTTAATATTTTCTGCATAAATTAATTCAAATGGTTTCATTGGATGCTATTTTTGTTTCCTTTATTATTTTTTTTTCAATTAAAATAAATTTATCAAATCGATAGAATCTTAGAATTGAAACTGGATTTATATATATAAAAAAAAAACATGAAGAAATTCCTGTTCATATTTCAGTCCTGATTACGGCGGGAAGTTGATGAATGAATTATCTAGGATGTTGATTGATAAAATTATTAATTAAGAAAATTATTAACTAAAATGTTGAATCATCCTGCAATAAAAGTGAAACGAGAACATGAATTTTCTTTTAACTTTTCACTTCACCATTTCTAAGTTAACAAAATGATATTGCTTCGTAATTTTTTTTGTAATTAAATTGAAAGAATGAAAAGAAATACCGTTATCTGAGAAGACACTTTTTTTTTTGTAGATTACTTAGAAATCTTAATAACCCCCTTCCACTTTTTTTTTTATGAATTTGCATAAAAGTAAAACTAACTAAATTTAAAAAAATAAAAGTTATAAAAAACTTATTTGTACTCGTATCATTTTAGTAAAGCATTTCTATTCATTAAGTTTTACAAATATAAGTAAATTTGTGCAAGCGTATGATCTGTTCTACCTATCGATTTATAAATATACTATGGTATGTAAGAACTACGGTGATTAGTATATTTAGGATAATTACTGCGCTATTATAAATATTACACATGTATTATTATTTTATTTGTCTGCAATAGGGTTTTGTACCTTGAGACAAAATATGACATGAAAGAAGTTTGCATTTCGAGAAATTGAACATGTATGCAAATAAAAAATTAAAAAAAAAAAAACGGGTAAGAGGTCTGGAAAAAAAAAAAGTATAAAAATACAGGAATTTTACAAATTAAAAAAAAAAAAAAAAAAAAAAAACTTTTTTTTTATTATTAATCTAAAATATTTAACTATTGATGTATTTCTAAGTTTTTTATATTCAATTATATCTTAATATTAATATAATAATGATAAACAAATATAAATGGCAATGGACGTGCCAGTTACGGAGTATCTGTGAAACTAAATTAATCACAAAAGCCTCACCATCTTAAAAATAATTAAACCTTAATAGAGAACGTTGCTTAAAATTAAAAAAACCCTTAAATTTAAATGTTAAAATAATTTATAAAAACTTAACTTAATTTTTAACTATTGAAATATAAAAACATTATAAATTTGAACTCTTTAGAAATTAAATTTCTCCCGCAGATTGGTTGGGAGATTGAAAAAGACCTTAACCTTACTGGTATAATTAAAAGTTCATGACGCAATGGCTAAAAATTAAATTAAAAAAAAAAAATCATTTTCAGAGTACTTTACATTTGCCTTATGTTAACACTTATATTTACAGCAATTCTCAAATTGGTGTAAAACTGTATTTTCCTTATAATGTTCATGTCCACGTGTGCAGTTTTAAAGTTAAGTGCCTTTCACACTTAAAGCAGGAAACGCAACACCTTCTGAAAGAGGCAACTAATTGCAGAGCCCTCACTGTTCTAGCGGGTATTCCGACACAGAATAAACCCCGACAAATGTCGCGCAGTACCAGGGAAGAATAACTGTCCTGAATTATTTCCTTGTCAAACGATCTTGAAGGGTGGGGTGATCTGAAGGGTCTGCTGGGGAATGTTCCAGAAATATCTCTGCCCTCGCGTGGAATGAGCATGGGTATCTCGTCTTCAAGCAGCCAGACTAAGCAAAATCTTTTTTAAGTTTCCCCGCGCCTTTTTCTTACTCTTTTTTCTCCCTTTGGTTTCTGGAAATCCCCAAAGAGTGGTTTTTCTGAAAGAGCAGAATCAACAGAGGGGGTTCCTTAACCCATCTCTTGCTGAAAGATTCGACTGTTGGGTTGGTAGACTCAGGTAGAAGACAGACGCGTGTGAGTTGAGGGGTTTTGTGCTGCAAATTTTTTGTTTTGTTTTGTTTGGGTTGGCATAATCTTGTTACCTGGATTCTATGATCCCGGTGTGCTTTGCCAAATGGGTTGAAAATGTCTTGTAATGAATGAGATCAAAGTCCTCTCTAGGAATGAGCTGACTTAATTATCGAAAACTATTATCTCTTATTGTTATTTACTTAATTATTGAATTATATATAAAAAATTTTCTTACATGCATAATTCCTTACATTAAAAAAAAACATTTTGATGAATAAAATCAGTTTAATAACATATTAATAACTTTTTTTTTTTTAAATGATCGTTTATTTTTTCCTAAAGTGAGTGAGGGTGCCAGTCTAATATGATTGTATAGCTGACAACCCTACCTTGTAATAAAAATAATGATAAAAAACAAAACGTTTACTATCTCAAAATCTACAGATGTAGACAGAGGGCCTTGGTCCACCATGGGCTGTAGTGTCTGGGAGTTAATTAGCTTATTCTTTTGGGGCCTGATGGCCGAATGACTAGCCCTGGCTGGTTCAATACCACATGTTTCAGGTTCAAATGGTTCGGCGGTGCCATGGTGCCATAGTGGTTCGGAATCCATTTTAAATCACAGGTCCCGGTCTAATATGACTGTAGAGCGTTTAGCTTAGGGCTGACAACTGCACTCTGTAAAAAGAAAAAGCATCTCCTGTCTCGAAATCTGCCTTGAAAATCTGGCAGACGACCTTGGCCCACTATGAGGCTGTTGCGCCAATGATGATAATGAAAGTGAATGATAGATAATAATTTTGAAATTAAACACATTTTTCTTTGCCAAATAATAGTAAATAGTCATAAATCTTGGATTTTATATTTTGGTTAATTGACAATTTTTTGTAGGACTTCATCTTAAAACGTCCTTTTGTGTGATGAAATTAATATTCGTGTGATAAATTAGCAAAATAGAAATAAATCCCATCGAGAATTTCTTTGTAAAAAAAAGAAGAAGTTATCTTATAACAGGAAATTGAATTTTTGAACGAAATGCAAAAAATCATAATCATAATTAGAATTTGATTGATGATGACAAACTGACTATTTCTTTTTTAAAATGCCGAAATTTCCTGACATCTATCTAATGATGTTAACTAACTAAGTCGACTAAGATATTGCAACTATGTCAGAGATTAGATATGATATTAATTGATATTATATTTGTAAGATTCGTTTCGCTTATAATGCCCTTCGAAATTGACCACTCTCATTGATTGTTTAACTACAGCAATTTTCTATAACTATCTTTCTCGTTATTGCCATATTTTTTTTAAAATTGGCCATGATTACATGATTTATATTCCTCAATAGGATATTTATAATCTTTCTATAGGATAGCGCTAAATTATTATTTTTTTCTCTTAAAACTTTAACGGATAATATGCTTTGGAACAGAAACACCCGCGTTCACTTTTTTTTCAGGTGGGTCAAACAAATGCTTTTCAGTTCGAAACGCCGGATGTTTGACCTACTTCTGTATCCACATGCCCGTGACGACGTTAATGAGGATTGCTTTTGTGATTAAGTTTACTACAAGTGGGGAAAATTCAGCTGGATAAATTAATGTGTAATGTCTCAAAATTTTCTTTCTGACCTAAAAAAAAAAAAAAAAAAAATGAAATGATATTTTAGCATAATACTGCTACCACTGATATCCACTGTTTTAAAATATTTTATGCATTTTACTGTTGTTCTGTCTAATTCTCAGTGTCCTGTAGTGCAGGACAGACATCCCATGAGTCATCTACTCATGGATAAAGTGAAAGGGGGACGGCAAGCTTCTGTTGTGATGGAGCACCTATAAGTAGAAGCCTGACTTGGCTTTGTATCGTTGAAGAAGGAGGGCAGTGCCTTCCGGGAGGACTTTTTGATGCAGCTGGCGTACCACTGTCCACACCGCTGAAAGCAGTGTTTCAGTGTTTTGATATACACTTGCAGGATGTTGGAATTGTTAGTCACAAATAAGAGCGCAACAGATAAATCTGGATGCACTGCTTGGTTGATGCAGTGATGATCACTGGCTCTAGTCGCTACGGTGTCCTATTAATATATACAGATATATCAGTCATTGTCACACTGTTTGTGAGGAGTACTACTTACTCTTGCTTTAGGCGGTTCAGAATGGGACTTTTAGAGGGAACTACCGCGCATTTGCGTATTGTATGAGAGAAAACCCGGGGAAACTCCCACCAGGTAGTTCTACTCACGAGAAGATGTTGAACATACCATCTCTTCGTGTTTTGAAACATTGTCTACAACAAAGCTGCTAGCAGAGTGAACCTGAGCCCTAATGCTCATCAGCAGCGCACGTTGCCACTGAGACACGACGCGAGTGCAATTTATTGTAATGGCCATATCGTTCCGGGGCAAATTTATTTCCGTAAAAATATAAAAAAATATTCAAATATAGAAAAGCATGTTGTGTTTATCTCATTAACACCACGAGTTAAAGCGTTGGAAAATTAGTTTTTATTTTTGGGCCAAAGTGATTGAGCCTACCTTGAATTATTCTAAGGCAAACCCGAATTACTCATGAAGCCGTACATCTGGTAATAATCATTTTATCGTTTCATTGCTTTGTAGACACTCGACTTGATGTCTTTCAGTACCCAAAATATGCGCGAAGTGCTATGTGTTATTTGTTGATTATGACTGCTTTGCGTTATTTTTTTTTTCTTTCAAAAATGACTGAAAATGTAAATATTTTTAATGATAATAATTAAGAATGTGAATGTATTCATCTCGAAAGCTCCTAGGAGTATTCGAAGGATTATAGTTCTGATCCTAATACAAATGGCTAAACTTTCTGGAGGACTTGGTTAATTTACTTAATTTCTAAAAAAAATACGTAAGGAAAAAATGTATTGATCTTAATTCTAACAATGCAGTTATGGGTTTTAGTAAAAAAAAAATTTGTATTTGGGGAAAAAAATTAATAAATATTAATTAATACCAATAAATAATTAAACCGCACTTTATTTTTATATACATTGTAAACACTCACCAAAAAATTAAAGGTTGACGTCAATAATCTTTTATTTCATCAAGTCAAATCAAAGGAAAACTATTATGCCATTTAAATGTTATGAACTATACATATTTCAGCAATTTAAATTGATGTGAAATGTGCATCAATGGATTGGAAGTGGAAATTTTTAAATTTATATGCTTTTAATTACCCACAATACTAGTTATTTATAACTATAAAATTTCAACAATCGTCTCAGAATTACAGGAAAGTGAAAATAATTTCCAGAATAGCATATTGTTCTCCATCATTCACTGAGTACTTGATTAAACCAAGATTACAGAGGTTGGTGAACACAGCGAGTAGGATGTAGAAAACTCTCTGGTGTTTCATTAAAATTGAAAAAATTACTATATCATAAAATATAATTCATAGAACAGCATTTTAGATAAATAATATTATCTTTAAAAATTTTGATACTTTTCATAAAATCAGATAAATTAAGTCAATATTAATAAAATTACAATAACAGGACTTTTTAAACTATCAATTATTTGTAATAATTAAATTAACTTTATAATTAATGCAATGGAATATACTTAAGTAAAATAAATAAATAAATAAAAAGATAGAAAATTAAATGAAAAATTGATAAGATTAGTTTGGTTTGTCGCTGGTCAAATTTTAATTAATTTTAGGCTAATTAGACATGACTTACAATTTGATGTGGATTCTGATCCACTCGTAAAATCCATGCCAAACCAAGATTCAAACCTGAGCCTGTGGTACCAAAAGAGCGCCAAATTGGCCATCGGGCCGCTGATATTGTAGAAGATATGGTTATCGTAGCAATGATAAGATATTTTAAATATACAGTTCTAATAACGGGGATAAAATTAGGGATAACTGGGATAAACTTTTGATAACAAGGATAAACAATATTTACTGCTACAGCGAACGCTGACAGTACATTAAATTTTTATCCCTGATTGCTCATGTGTTTATATAACGGACACGCCTAAGTAATATACAATATTGGGCATATAACGATTGTTTGTGGTTGTGGTTTTTCTGTAATTGATTTTTTTTATGGATTTCAGTTTGTTGTACCTTTTATATTTATTAGCCAATCATATGATCTGCGTCAATGTAAACGTCAATCATTCTGTAATTATTGCTCTCTATTGAAAATATAATGATTAATAATGTTTGTATTCAACTCAGTGTTAAACATAAATTTTAAATTTGAACCATTTGCTGCATATTTATTACTAAATAGTCCTTGCTTTAAATAAACCTATGAAAAATAAATAAAATAATGTTGCAATAGCTAAAATTATGAAACAAGAGAAAAAAGAAGGAATATAATTTAATCAATCATATATTACGTTTTAAAAATTGATTTGAAAATTTTGGTAATATTTTTCAAACACGTATTTCAATTTTTTAAAATAAGTTTTAAAGAAATATTTTTTTACAAGATCAATCACAGTTTTAGTAATCTTAGCTTGGCGCCAATAGTTTCCAGGAAATAAAATCACGGCATACGTATTTGTAATGAGCTATGCAATAAATACTATTTTAAAAAATGAAGTACACAAAAAAATTTAATTATGGCTAAATTGGCCACGGTTTTAATAGCCAATTTCATGGGTATGGTGATTTAAATTGGCCTTGAGACAGTCGCAGTCGTGCTGGATTTCGCGTCTGGAATATCTCACCACAATTTCAGATAAAACTGCAGCGAATTTTCATTTGATAAATTTGAAGTTTATTCGTTAGTAGATTGTTTGAGCCGATCACACAATTTAAACCATATTTCTTTTTTATTTTTGAAAATTATTTAATTTTTCCCACGTTTCCATGGGTATAAAATATTTGGAAATCATTTTAAACAATGCAAATAATCAAATTCATCTTTAAGTGATTTAATTCTCCGAATGTTAACATATTTTTAAATCGAATAATTATTTCTTAGTTATTCTGCATAATTGTAATTGAAATATGCATGCAATGGTAGTATAAACGTTATTTATGATATAATTGCTTGATGGCCGAGTGACTAGAACGCGTTGCAACAAGTTTGGGGTTCGAGTCCCGGCAGTGTCATGAATGTTTGTAGTGATTCGGAATCTACTTTAAACAGTAGGTCCCAGTTTAATATGAATGTAGAGAGTTGGACGTAGGGCTGACAACTCTATCCGGTAAATAGAAAACATCTCCTGCCTTGAAATCTGCCTGTAGGCAGAAACACTTTTAAAAACTTAAAATACTTTTTAAATTCATATAATGTCTCGTATCAAGTTATTCAACCGCTTTTTTATCACGCTATATTATTTATTATATATAAAGAATAAAATATACAATGTTAATAATTTCACAGTGTGTTTTTTGTCGCCCGCGAGCAACTTACAATGGGTACATGTGGCCGGCGACCTTCACATGCTTGTGAAAGCTTGTACAAAACATGTGTTGCAAAACGCTCATTGCAACAATTTAGAACTGAATGCAACGCGATTGCAATATTGAAAACATGAATTGGTTGTTTTTAAACATGGAAATGCATTGCTTACTTTGTTTCGCTGTATTTTAGAAAAAATGTTTCATGTAGAACTTAAAATGTTGCTAAAATTTTGATTCCTTTTCTATCTTTTATAAAATTTAATGAATAAATGGTCGTCCTTTTATCTGCTTGATGGTACAGAAATCATATTTGATTGTTATCATCATCATTATATTGAAGATAAAGTAGCATTATTCGATCATACTGAAAAAATAAAGAGTTTTTTTTTTTTTTAAAGCTAGCCGAGAGAAATACCATTATTTATAATTTGAATTCATTATAATCAATAATACATTATGTAGAAGTTATGATTCAAATAAGGTGAGTCGGAAACAATTAAATCATGAATAACAATTGATTTTCAAATAGAATTCATTTTCCTATCACCACAATAATCACCAAAAAAAAAAAAAAAAAAAAAAATACCTACACAGAAAAGTGTAGCACATTATGCTATTCATTTGGATTTATTTGCTTGTTTACCTAAATTTTTCTCTAAATGGTGATTTTGTTGCCATCTCTAAATGATGGCTTTATTGTTGCCAATTATTATAACTACTTTATTCGCTCCTTCCTTTTTGCATCTCTTTCCCCTTATAGTACAGTGTTTTAGATTGTTTGTGCGATTCGATTCAAACTAATAAACTTAATTTCCATCATTGCTTTGAAAGATAAGTGCACTCGGTGGAGATTAGGACAATATCACTCATAAATAACTAATTCACTGAGTCTGACTCGTGGCTCAGTGGCAACTTGCGCCGCTAGTGAGCATTAGGGCTAAGGTTCAGTTCACTGGCGGCATTGTTGTAGACACTGTTTCAAGAAAAAGGAGACTGGATGGTGTTTGTAATGTTTATCATATTGTATTGTTAGTCGGACTACCTGGTGGGAGTTTTCTGGGTTTTCTCCCATACGATACGCAAATGCGGATAGTCCTCCGGAAAGCACTGCCCTCTTTCTTCAACGATTCGAAGGCAAGCCAGGTTTCTACGTACAGATGCTCCATCACAATAGAAGCTGCCTCCTCTTTTCTTCCTTCTATGCGTAGATTACTCGTGGGATGTCCGTCCCGCGCTGCAGAACGCTGAGGATGAGTCATAACAACAACAACAACAACAACAACAACAACAACAGATTTACTGAAGAAGCCACATATTGAAGAAATCATAAAATATAACAACCAGCCCATCTAACCGTCTATACGGGATTCTCTGCCATCAGCACCATCGGATATACTTGTTTTAGTGACATGAAAATGTTTAATAATTTCTGATGGAAGATATTAATTCTCAATTTTTGCGCATTGTTATAGAAGATCTCTCCAACAGAGGGTTCATGATCTTCAATGTAGAATCTTCACTTTTACTGTATTAGTAGCATACGAGAAAAGTTACGATGCTCGCCTTTGGTAAAAACTACAACATCAAATCTAAAACGTGATCATCCCATTTTACATATCGGATAAAATACATGGAATTACCCAAATTGTTATAAATGAGGTTTTTTGTGTTTTTTAGACTAAAAACTCAAAATAATTTCAGCATAAATTATTTTTATGTACATAAATAATAACTATCTTTTAAAACTCTCAATTTCTGCAATCCTGTCAATAGTCACTATCACAATTTTTATTACAAATTTCTTCCATTCTTCATAAGTGCATAGTTCAACTTCGTCTGTAAACAGTTGCCTATAATTCAGTAATTTTAATTTTTGAAAATCATGCAAAGGAAACAGATACAATTAATTATTAAAAGAAATTTGCTTTCGAGTCGAAAAAACCTCTCAATCCCAGACAACCCTATGGCGAGACTTTTCAGATTGCCCACTAGACTGTTAGGGGCCGCATGGGACATCCATGTTCCTATTGATCGCAGAGAGCGCCGGAGCAGTTATCATTGCCCCTTTCTTTGTGCCAATGACCGGCCTATATTCGAACTAATTCTGGAGAATAATCAACCCGTTGCCTAGTAACGATTCGGACATATTCGAAGATTTTTTTTTATTAAAATAGCTTCTGTACATTAATATTATTATTTTTTAATGCAGCATAATGTATGGGCTCTTCATTCTTAGACAGAAATAAAAAAAATAGAAATTGAGATAATGACTATTGAGTAACTAATGAAATGGATTATAATGAATTTAAATTTACATTCAGAATATTGTAGAGGGATGGTATAAGACTTAAGGTTTTGCTCTTGCTAATATTGTATGTTTCTGAGTATAGTGGAACCCGCCCCCCGCAATTAATTGTTTATGTGATTATTTTATGCTTTTATTCATTAACCCATGAACTTGCTTGTTCATTATTTTACAAAGAAACTAACCACATCCATGGAAGAATATTGTTCTTTTGTGTCTGCGCAATTTATAACGAGCATTTCCAAAAGTGACATTCAGGGGATACACATGTTCTTGCTTGATCTCGACGAAAAAGACTTTCCTGCTTAATAATTTATCATGATCATTATCGTCAAAAACTGGAGAATTATTGGTTAGTGTGTTGAGCAATTTGACCTTAACTACCTTTTTTCTTATATGTTGTCGCAATTTATAACAAGCCAAAAATGACATGTAGGGGATGCGTATCTTCTTTCTTGATGCCGACGAAAAGACTTCCTGTTTACTGATTTATCAAGCTCATTACCGTCATAAACGTCGGAATTATTGGTTCTTTTGATAAGTGTGTTGAGCAATTTGAACTGAACTACCATTGTTCAACGCGTTAATTATCAGGCCATTCTAGTCGTCTGCATAAAAGATTAATTGCAATAGACCATCTTGTTTTGTTGCATGTTATGAATGCATCCAGCTTTTTTACATTGAAAACCAATGAAAGTTAAAGATAAGATAAATAACATTAATAATATGTAATAAACTAACAAATAAAACGTTTGTTAATGAGAGGTTGGGTTTTCACGTCATGTTGCTCTCATGGGTTTTAAGTTTATATATATAACAGGACGACAATGTTCATTCAAGTACTTATATTAAAAGGAATCGATCTACATTTGTGTTTAAGTTCACATGAAGAAAAAGCACGCTTCTTCTTCATTGGCGCAACTGCCCCATGGTGCGCCAAGTCCGTCTGTCTACTGGCAGATTTCGAGACATGAGATGCTGTTCTTTTATGGAGGTAAACGCCCAACGCTCTACAGTTATATTAGACTGCCATCTATTGTTTAAAGTGGATTCCAAAACATTACATCATCTATCGCACCGCCAGGACTTGTATCCGAAGCCTTTAGTACCAAAGGCCACAACACTAGCCAACTGGCCATCAGGCCACAGTGGATTTGCAAATGTATCAAGTCTGTTTGTTGTTGTTTTTATCCCACTTGGTAGACAGCAACATCTAGATCAAGTCCAAGAACCCGTGTGGTGTCATGGAAGGAGGGAAAGGGGTGTGGCAGTTTCTGTTGTGGTGGAGCATCCATAGGTAGAAGTCTGACTTGTCTTAGTGGCTTTGACTTTTTCCGAGGTAGGGTTGTCAACCTAAAGCTCTAAAATTATATTAGACCGTGACGTACGATTTAAAGTGGATTTCGAACCACTACAAACATCCATGGCACGCAGGTACTCGAAGCCAAAACCTGCACCGAAACTGAGCGTTAAAGAAAAGTACATTACACCAGCATATTTTGTTCAAGAGCGCTGTATATATTAGGGCAGTCTAAAGCAACTGTTTTGAGCATCTTTGCTAATTGATTGATTTTTTAAGAATTTTATTTGTTAAAATGTGTTTGTTAGTAAAGTCTCTATCAGTTAACGTTTTCTAATTATTTAATTAATTAAGAATGGAGGCCGAACTCAGTATCTCTTCATCAAAAGGCCACAATAACTCGTTAAACGACCAATATAAATTATTTACTCATTTATTAACCTAATCCAAATTCTACTACTCTAATTAAAAATGTTATTTCCGGTCATCGATTGTTATGAGTATGATAACATAAAATAAAGAAAACCCATTGTAACATGTCTTGCAAACTTGTTCTAAGGAAATAAAATAACTAAATAAAAACCCAAATTGTCCTGAAAAAGGTTGTCCGGTCAAGAGATCAATTCAGAATTTATTGGCTTACGACTTCAGCTACTGTTTTTGACGTCTTGAAGTAGGGTGTAGAGTAAATTACTCTGAAGTGCGCGTAGGAGGTTGACAAAAAACAAAACTAAAACCCAGCGAAGAAAAAAAGAATGTGGAACCGAACTCAAGGTGTGAAAGGGTCATTGTCAAATGTCCCGATACGTGGGATGTGAAATAGTGTCCCCATAAATCGTCTGTCCAATTCTCCTTTCTTTTGAAACCGGTTCTAGAATCGAGTTTTAACATTCTATGAACTTTTATTTAGGGAGTAGTCTTCGCAAATAGTTCTTACCATCTATTGGTCACGATAAGTCCAGCCGTTTATTTCTTAATGGTTTGTTTATTACAATACATTTATTAATGGGTATATTTTTATTTAAAAGCGTGCACTTTATTTTTCTTTCTTTACGTCAGTTTTATTTCATCTTGTAGTATTTCAGAACATTGATAAACTCACATCTGTGATATATTTATAAAAATATTTAAAAATTTTATATAAATATTTTTTTTCTGGGGTTTTATGCATTAAATAACACTTAAAAGTAAATTTAAATGAAAAAAATGCATGCAATACACATATTTTGTAAGCTTCAATTTTTTACTAAATTAAAAATTATATAACATTGTGATTTAGAAGGTCTAATATATATTTTCAAGTAAAGTTTTCCAAGTATTATTTTTTATTTTTTTTGCATTCCTCAAAAAGTTTTCAAATTTATATAAATTTTAACTATAGATCAATTAATTTAATATTGATAACGAAAAGTACAGCCATTTATTTCTTAATGATTTGTTGATTACAATACATTTATTAATGGTATTTTTTAAAGTTAAAAGCATGTACTTTATTTTTCTTTTCTTTAAATCATTTTTATTTCATCTTATAGTATTACTCCAGAACATTGATGAACTGGCATCTATGATATATTTATAAAAATTTTTTTTAAATTTATATTATATATATATATATATATATATATATATATATATATTGGCGTTTTATGCATTAAAAGACATTTAAAAGTAAATTTTAATGAAATAAAAATACATGGAATACATATATTTTTGTAAGACTAATTTTTTACTAAATTAAAAATTATATGGAGGCCTGATGGCCGAGGGATTAGCGCTCTGATGCTCGGTGCCACAGGAATTGATTCGAGTCCTCGCGGTGCCATGGATGTTTTTAGTGGTTCGGAATTTAGTTTAAACCACAGGTACCGGTCTAACAAGACTGCTGGGCGTAATATTGACAACCCTACCCCATAAAAAGAAAACATCTGTCTCGAAATCGGTTAGTAGGCAGGCTGCCTTGTCCTACCAAGGGGTTGTTGCACCAATGAAGAAGGAAATAAAATTATATAACAATGTAATTTACAACGTCTAAAATATGTTTTCCAAGAAAAGAATTGTATTTGTAAGAATGTTTCAAATTCATATAAATGTTAATTATAGATATTAAGAAAAATAATTTAATTAATTAAAAAACAATTATAAAATCATTAAACTATAAGTATTAATAAATACGATTTTTTTCTGATAGAAAAACAATCCAATTATAGCTTAAACTGAAATAATTATTTATTATCTAGAATAATTTATTATAGGCAAAAGAAGGATCCATTATCAACGTTATAATAAAATCCAATAGCTAGTATTATTAGTAATGTTCGATTTATAAGAATAATTATTTTATGGGAACTTTTGTTATTGTTAATTATATTGCTATTATTATCTGTCTTTAATTTGACATATTTATAGTATTTTTATATTTATGTAATTTTTTTAATAGTCATATAAACTGAACAAGATATATGTTTAGATAATTTAGATGTGTTAGATACGTTAAGATAGCTTGCTACACATCATTCATTAAATGTAGACACGAAGGAAAAATTATTTGGGTAAAGGGAAAAGAAAATTATTTGGGGTAAAGGGGGAAAATTATTTATGGAAAAGAAGAAAAATTATTTGTGGAAAAGAAAAATTATTTGGAAAAGGGGAAAAAATTATTTGGGAAAAAGGAAAAAAAATAAAATTATTTGGGGTAAAGGGGGAAAAATTATTTGGGAAAAAGGGGAAAAAAAAGAAAAGTTATTTGGGGTAAAGGGGAAAAATTATTTGGGAAAAACTAAAAAAAATTTATTTGGGGTAAAGGGGAAAAATTATTTGGGGGAAAAGAAGAAAAAATTATTTGGAAAAAGGGAAAAAATTTTTGTAAAAGGGGAAAATTATTTGAAAAGGAAAAAAAATTATTTCGGAAAAAAGGAGTGGGGGAAAGAAAAGTTATTTGGGATATAGGGGGAAAATTATTTATGGAAAAAAAAATTATTTGAAAAAAAATTGAAAGGGGAAAAAAATTATTTGAAAAGGGAAAAAAAAAGAAAAGTTATTTGGGGTAAAAGAAGAAAAATTATTGGATATGACGTATTTATATTTAAAACATTCTATGCAATAATATTATAAGAAATATTCATGAGTTATTTTTTGTCAATCATCTTACCAAATAATTATATGCAAGACGCAAAAACGAAATAATCACAATCATCGAGATATAACAAGCTGTTTAAATTCCTGCCAAGAATGGGAAAGAATATTTGAAACATTGAAAGATGGAATTTTTATTCAAATTGTTTCCAAAACCGCAAAAGCTGGTACATGAATTCTTCTCCGGGACAAATATAAAGATGACGTTACTGTCTGCAAATACTACATGACATCCACTTGCCGAAGGAGTTTTGCCCACGCCTATGATCACTCAATACTGTCACAGGTTTTTCAAGAGACAGCAATACACGGATATATTCTTTTCACATCAAACTCTCTTGACAGACGTCAGAAAAATTGTAAAACAATCGCAACTGTCATGAAAGTAAAAATAATTCTCTCATTCTTTAAAAGAGATAAATAAATAAGTGAGTGGGAAATATATGATCAAATAAATTATCATTTCAGAGGCTTTTTCTTTTTTCTTTTTCCCGCTAAGGTATTAAATCATGTAAAAGAAAATAAGTATTTGGTACCTTGATGCGGCAGAGTTGCTCCGCTTTAAAATATTTGAAAATAAAAATAAACCTTCATTCGATAAATATATTTTTTGCTATATTGCAAGGAGTAATTTAAAAGCCAATTGGCAAATAAAAGCCAGCAATTCAAAATTGTTACCCCAATGCCACATATAGTCAAGATGAAGTATGTATAAATAAACAAACTATTCTGGTGTGTGCAAAGATCTTGCATTTCAGCGTAAACTATAGTGTGCGAATAGAGAGCCAATTGCAGCTAGGTATTGATTTAGTTGAGGTATCATGAGGCGCGAGTTGGAGAGACTCGCGGCTTGGTGGCCTGCCATAAGCCGCCACCTGTCTAATTCAAAATATCTAAATATTAGCGCATTTAAGAACTTATGTGCGAGGTCATTAGAAGGGCTCCGCTACTTGGCCAAAAAACTCGAAACTCGAAATCTCGAGGCGGAATGCAGGAATTGCGCGAAATATCTTCTCTCCCGCGAATATGCTTATCCTCTTTATAAAAAAAATGATAAATAGTCATTTAAATTAATCAGTATATGATGATTCATACTCAAAAATCAATATTCTAAAAGAAGCGAAGATCAATCAGTAGTAATATCTGTTATTTGTGCATTAAACTACTTGTATTATATATTAATCAAATATTTTATGGGTGCAACAGCAAGCCAGTGAAACCTGGTGATGTGGTTGGATGCCGAAAATTTAGAAATGAATTAAAGAGCTATAAGCTATGTGACACACCTCTAAAAATACCACCACCACATACAGTAAAAAGGAGCAAAATATGTTATGCGTTTAAAGTATAATTATGAATTCATTGAAGGGCTAAAGCATTTTGGCCAAGCCGAGAAACTCGAAGTGCGTACGGAATCTTGCGAACTATGCTATCTCCGGTGAGAGTCTGTAGGCCAGCTAATGCTGCCGAGTAAATTTAAATATCGTTTCCAGGATGAACTATAAACTAAACATTTCTCAGCGGGGCGTGAAGTTGCGCCCTGCTTCCTACCAGTGAAATCTCGAGCCGACCGCCATTTCTCCTGAGGGCGCTCGTTAATTGTGTGGGGGTTTCGTGGTTATAAATAAAAATATGCATGTATTTCTCGCCTAAAAGTATTTTTATTATAAAAATAAGAAACAATATTTCAAATATTGTACAGTATGACATGGTGTAGCATAAAAATAACTTATATACATTTTACTCAAACTATATATAAAGAAATGACAACTATCTAATTATTTGAGAACGCCAGCACGCTCAGGAAACAATTTGTCTTGAGCCATTGTCATGTTAGCTGGTTCACATTCCTGAGAATAAATATGAGAATTCTGCCCAGTTTTACTTTTTCATTTATTCAAAATATACGTCTAACTCATAGCTGAGAATAATTGTTGTAGTATGCCCGGTATTTTTGAGCCAAAAATTTTGCGGGAAACGAAGAGCAGAAGAGAGAGCAAAGAGAGCTATATAGCCTGTCCTATCATGCAAGAAATGTTTTTAACATGGAAAATCATAATAGCTATTAGGGATTTCCCTCGTTTCTGGCGGCCTCTTGGTCAAGGTGGCTGGCGCTCGAGCTGTTATCGCGGCTTCAGGTTTTCATCCTGGCGGTGGCATGGAGTGTTTGTGTGTGAATTCCGAATCCGTTAAACTGTTGGTCTCAATCTGTTTAGCCCTCATTGTGCGCAAAGGCCCAAGTAAAAGCGACAAGCCAAAACTTGTTTTTGAAAGCTATTTGTATTTTAAAAATTATGCATTCGCGTTTCTGAAGCTATTCAAAAATTGTATAAACGAAATTTGTATAAACGAAAATTAAAGTTTAAGTTTAATGGTAAAAATCTATTCAGTACAGTAATTTTAAGCATATGGAATTTATTACTTTTTAAAGTTATTATTGAGCTGAACTTATTGAAATTTTATTAAAGTGCTCAAAGGTATAGGCAATACGTA
>BPLR01008212.1:0-58677 GCA_021605095.1 Caerostris extrusa | reverse complement strand
GTATTAAAACATTTTGTGCATATGTTCAGAGAGGCAAGAAATAAGTGGATATTTAATTTTTATTATATAATAGTTAAAAAACGCAAATATTATAATCTCAAAGATACAGTAATATATAGATATGTTTAATCCGCACGACTTGACCATAGATTGCCGAATTACTGTTTTTCCTGATTATCAAGCACCAGGAAGTGTAGTTTTAGCGATAAGGTCCTGACGACCGAGTGACTGGCGCTTGGTACCACAGTTTCAGGTTCGAGTGCCGACGGTGATACTACGACCACTGTTGGTAAAACCAATTTCGATTTAAAATTCCCGGGATTATGGAATTTCAATTTTTTTTTTCCTTTTTTTTAGGTTGCTGGTACTTTGTCCTTGACATCTCTGTGAAACTTTGACGTCAAAATATTCATTAGTGTTTTGAGTTACGCTTGGCTTTGTGAGACACTAAAACTGATTCCGGTGATTTTTGAAATGTCTGAATTAATTGAACAAAGAATTTGAATTAAATTTTGTTTGCAGAAACGTACAGAATGTTGAAAAGAAGTCATTTAAAGGTGGTATAAACAGTTCAAAGAAGGGAGAACGGCTGAAGACGAAGAGCCCTCTGGTCGACCATCAACCTCAACCTCAACCGACGAAGCTCATGTCCAAAAATTAAAGATTTGGTGCTTGAAAACTGTCGATTTACAATTAGAGATCTTGATGATGATGTTGAATTTCAAAAAGGATCGCTCAATTCCATTTTAAAAACATGTTTTGCGCCTCAAACGCGTCAAATCTCGATTGGTCCGAAAACACTGAATGCGCCAGCTCACACTGCATTGATTCTTCGTGACTTTTTCGCCAAAAATGAAACCCATATCGTTCCACAACCACTGTATTCATTCCCGTGCGACTTGTGGCTATTCCATAAACTCAAAAAGACCACTCCGAGGACACCGTTTTTGAGTCGATTGAAGAGATTCAGCCTGAATCGCCGCGCGCTTTTTGAAGGTCATCCCTGCCGATGACTTTTTAACATGCATTGAGGATTGGAAAAAAGTTGGCATAAGTGCATTGTGTCCGGAGGGATTACTTTGAAGGAGATGAAATAAATTTGGAAGAATAAATAAAGAGTTTTTGAAAAAAATAATAATTCGTCTTACTTTTTGGGCACAGTAGTGTATTCTAATTTTGTACAATCTTAAAAGCAAAGTTCGTCAACAAGCAATTATTATAGAAATTTTTAAACTTTTAATCTTTGACAGCTCTCTGTTTTAAAAAAGCACCTAGACAAGCTAAATATCAGTTGTAAATCAGTGATTCAATCGATCTCCTGCAAGCACGTTGCCACTTGACTACGAGTCTGGCTTAAATGGCGATTGATAGTTAAAATAAACACTGGTCGGAAATTCGAGCAGAGATTTAACGCTGCCTGGTGGCAAACAAACGCCCGGATACATACAAGAAAAATCGAAAGGGGAAGTCTTCATCGGTGTCAGATTATAGAAAGTGCCGAAGCATCGAATGCCGGATTAAATAGTAGAATTATCATTGTAGCATTTTTTTTTTCAGCTATTGCTGTAAAAACGTTTTTAATGTTTTTTTTTTAAATTAAAACGCGCAATATTAGCAAATTTTCTTCCTTCATTGTGAAAAAGAAAAAAGTTTAAAATAGTGACTAAAAGTGCGATAAAGACAGAGAAATGACATCACCAGCAAAACAGATAAAATGTACATAATCATTCATGAGCATAAGAAGATAACGTCTTTCACAGCCATTTTTCAAAGATAAATTTTTCTGAATCACTACCCACCTCACGTTCGCAGTTTCAGAGAGCAAAATCAAAGAAGATATCACCCAAATTCAGTTTCCATTTATTCCAGAATTAGTTTCCATAAATCTAATCAGAAATTAATTTGAATCTTAACACGAAACGAACTTACCTGGAGGAATTAACATTATCAAACGTAAATATTGACTCGATTTCAGTTTTAAGTTTCGCAATATTTCAATTAAATTGAACTAAATGACTCAGACTTTATCTTGTAATACTTTAAGTGAAATTAGCGTAATATTTTATTCAAACTAAGTTTAAATTATTCAACACCAGCTAAGCAAATCTTGGATCGTTTTGAATAACTAGATAAACAAACAAAAAATGGATTAAAGATTTATGTAAACATATTTGTCGTGGTCTGATTGTTTTATTATAATTGTAATCAAGTATAAAAAGTTGTAATAATGCATTGAGTTGATAAAATTTTAATGTCTAAAATATATTTTATGTCAAATAATATTTAAAATAATTTTTAATACGAAAACTAATTGGAAAATCATTTTATTTTTATGTTGGTGATTATGATGACATAAAATTATATTCATTATACAGAATATCATTAAAATAAAGTAATTGTAATCATGTAAAAATATTGCATATTTCAATGCATCTATAATAGTGGTATTTATAGAATATGTTCCAATAAATAAAATAGTAAAAAAATCTAGACATTTTATTCATACAATATAATTAATTTAATATTTTCTTGGACTTTAAATTAATAAATAAACAAAAAAAAATGGATTAAAGATTTATGAAAACATATTTGTCGTGGTCTGATTGTTTTGTCTATAACTGTCATCAAGAAAATAAAAAAGGTTGTTTTATACCAGTGTCTACAAAAACACTTTAATTTTTTAATAAGAAAACTAATTGGAAAATCATTTAATTTTTATTTGATGATTATGATGGCATAAAATTATTTTCATAATATAAAATATTCATAAAATAATTGTGGCAACTGGCGTACCGATTACGGAGTACCAACAGGGGGAAATACCCCTTAAACCTCCTCATCTTAATTTATAAATATGCTTTAAATTTTAATTGGCTGCTTAATTAATGTTAGTAGAAATACAAGATAAAGTTTCAAAAATAAAGTAATTGTAAAAAGTCATTGTAATCATGTAAAATATTACGTATTTCAATGCATCTATAATAGTAGTAGTTATAAATTATGCTTTTAATAAACAAATAATAAATAAAACAATCTATTTTAATAAATAATATATCTAAATAATAATCTATTTTAATAAATAATAAAAAATTATAAATAATAAATCTATTTTTCTCATAGAGGGTCCTGAATGACCGAGTGGCTAGCGCTCTGGCGCTCGGTACCACAGGTTTCGGGTTCCGCGGCGGTGCCATGGATGTTTGTAGTGGTTCGGAATCCATTTTAAACCGTAGGTCCCGGTATAACATGATCGTAGAGCGTTGCGGGGGCATTGTTACTCCGCGTCCGTGGCTTATCTTCAAGTGACACGCGCCCCCTGGGTAATGCAAAGTGAGTAACGTTTGTGCAGCGCTTACCTTAAGGCATTCTAGACCAAGCTGTTTAAGTGTTTGCCAGCTGCATTAGAAAGAAGATTTTCTCATAGAATAGATTTCATTTTAATAATTCTGTACTCATATATAAAATCGTAATTCATTTTTTATAAAAATAGTGAATTATTATTTTTAATTTAATATCTCTGAATTTAAGTAAAAGATTTATAAAATGAATTTTTAATTAACTATAGTCATAAAACCAAATATAAGAAAATATTATTTGTTCTTAATTTTTCTAGTTATTTGAGTTGATCAAATAAATATAAAAATAAAATATTACAATTAATTTTCCATTTAATTTTCTAGAAATTAAAAAAATTTGATATTCAATTCTGGAAATTGAACAAGAAAAATGAATTTAATTAATAAGAAATTTCATATTTACTTGTTGTTGAAGCAGTTTTATATATGTATATTTTTATTTCAGTATATATATTAAACTGGGCCTGAATGGCCGAGTGGCTAGCGCTCTGG
Organism: Caerostris extrusa; assembly: GCA_021605095.1. Classification (NCBI taxonomy): domain Eukaryota; kingdom Metazoa; phylum Arthropoda; class Arachnida; order Araneae; family Araneidae; genus Caerostris; species Caerostris extrusa. Next base: position 54,829 of record BPLR01008212.1, on the reverse strand, counting down.
CGCTCTGTACCACAGGTTTCGGGTTCAAGTCCCGGCGGTGCCATGGATGTGTGTAGTGGTTCGGAACACTCTTTAAACCGTAGGTCCCGGTCTAATAGGACCGTAGAACGTTGCGGGGGCATTGTTAATCCGCTTCCGACTTATCTTCAAGTTACACGCGCCCCCTGGGTAATGCAAAGTGAGTAACGTCTGTGCAACGCTTTCCTTAACGTCTGTGTTTGCCAGCTGCATTAGAAAAAAAAATATTAAACTATAAGCTTTAAATGAAAAATTACTGAATCAATAAACTCATTGATTCACAGATCATAATTTGCCGTTGTTTTTCTAGAGGCACATGTCGCCATATGTCAAAAAGTCATTTGATAGATATTCAGATTTTGTAAGTCATATGACAAACATGATTTTTTTTTTTTTTTTTTTTTATTCGCAGGTCATAGTTTGCCGTTGTTTATAGAGGCACATCTCACCGTATGTTAGAAAGTCATTTGATAAATATTTAGTTTTTGGAAGTCATATGGAAGACATGTACCTATCATATAAAAAGAGGTGAAAACACGTTCTTCAAGAAAATAAGTCTTTTCTTATCTAGTGCATGTTTCCTAATTTAAACCTTTTTCCTTTTGAAGTGGTCAAACGCGTCAAATCTCGATTGGTACCGAAAACACTGAATGCGCCAGTTCCACTGCATTGATTCTTCGTGACTTTTTCACAAAAACGAAACCCATATCGTTCCACAACAATCGTATTCACACCGTGCGATTTCTGGCTATTTCTAAACTCTCAACACTGTTTGAGCCGATTGAAGAGATTCAACGTGAATCGTCGCGCTTTGAGGGCCATCCCTGCCGATGACATGTTAGCATGCATTGAGGATTGGAAAAAAAAAAGTTGCCATAAGTGCAGGGATTACTTTGAAGACGATGAAATAAATTTGGAAGAATGAATAAAGAGATTTTGAAAATAATTGGTCTTATTTTTGGGCACAGTAGCATGTTAGACTTGAAACATTTTTTATGCACAGATCGTAGCTTGCCGTTACTTTTCTGGAGGCATATATCAAAAGCTATTGATAGACATTAAGATTCCGTGAAAAATTGGCAAGTAGCCAAGATGGACGGACTTTAAATAGAGTAGCTTAATAGGGGTGAAAGGTATTTTTGGAGAAATTTTAATTACAATGAAAATGGTTTTAATTCTTAATAATCAAAATTTTAAATTGCATAATATCAAACGAAAAATTAGGTGAAAAAAATTCCCCAATAACTATGAAACCTTTTTCTTTCAGAACTGCTTTGAACTGCATTTATCAGACTAGCACCCTAAAAAATAATTGATTCATCCGTTTACGCTTTTAAAATGGATGTTTACCTTTTCACACAATCGATTATATGTATGCATACTTTTTCACCTTTTATATCTTTTCTTTTAGTACTTTCTTTTTATACTTTTCATTTCTTTTTTTCTTATAACATCCTTTTTATTTCACCTTTTTTACTTTTATAATACCTTTTCACACATAATCAATAGTGCAGTAACTCAGCAATAAAGAAATTATTAACTCTAACTGTGGATTAGTTATTAAGTATGAATTAGTATTGAAGTATTTCCTTTTAATGATTCGATTTATTGATTGATTCACAAGTATAGCGATAATGATAATGATATATTGATAATATTTTGATCAGTAAAACGGAAGTAAAGGAGAAAAAAAAAAAAAAAAAACGGATAGGCAAATTTTTAAAAATGACAACTCGAACAACGTAAATGTTAAAGTTGAAAATCTAACACCAAAAAAGAAAGTTATATGAAATTCACTTTAAACAGTAGGACCCGGTCTAATATGATCATAGAGCATTTGCAGGTTTTCCTGCACCAGAGGGATTAGTAACAACAACAATAAGTTATATGAAAGTAATAAAAGGTTTGGATAAAAAAGGACTTAATTTCTTATACAAATATGCCGGCATTATAAATATTCTTAACAAAATTAGACAAAAAAATTAAGAATCACTTAATACTAAGTTTGCATGTGTTGGGATATTGCTAGTGTTATTTTTGTTTTTTCTTTCGAAAACTGACATAAGAAACTAAATTTTATTGCTCTTGCGGTATTAGTATATCAGAACTATATCTTCTTCTTCATCGACGCAAACAGCCTCATGGTGGGTCAAGACCGTCTGCCGACTTGCAGATTTCGAGACAGGAAATGTTTTTCTTTTTACAGAGTAGGGTTGTCAGCCCTATATCCCCTCTCTGAGTCATATTAGACTGGGGCCTGAATGGTCGAGTGTCTAGCGCTCTGGTGTTGGTGCCGCAGGTTTCGGGTTCGAGTCCAGGTGGTGCCTTGAATGCTTTTAGTGGTTCGAAATTCACTTTAAACCGTAGTTTACGATCTTAATATAACTACTACATCACATCACTGTGCCTAGAGCTGAGTTGCCGTATAGTGTTTGGGAATGATGTGAATGAGAAGTCTCACTGGGCTTCATAACACTTTTTAACAGTTATATGAGACCGGGACCTATGGTTTAAGTGAATTCCAAAACCACTTCAAACTTCCATGGCACCACCGGGACTCGAACCCGAAACCTCTGGCACCAGAGCGCTAGAACAAAAAAACATCAGAACCATGTACCATTTTAAACTAACGTTGAATTCAGTAGATTTTTATTAGATGACATTGTAAAAGCATGTATTGTGTGTGTGTGTGTGTGTGTGTGTGTGTAACAAATAAATATACAATAGATGATAAATATAAGGCTTTTAAATCTGAGCATGCTTGACTTATATTAAACAAGTATCTATAACTTTATCTTTTTAAATAATCAATGAACTAATTTATATGTCAAGATGAATTTACTTAAATAAAAAAAAAATAAATTAAAATCACTTTAAAGCCTAAAATATTAAAATTTAATCTTTTTTTAAATTCATAACAGACATCCATTATCAATATAAGACAATCCGTTATTCTAAAATCAAAAGGCTTTCTTTTGAAAAAGAAAAGGCATATTATTTAAAATTTGGTTAGAACAATTTGGAGTCAATAAAAACATGTATTAAGTTTATAAAATCAATTTTTGAGTAGATTTAAAAAGAAAACAAATATGTAAATCGATATTTTTGTTTTCTTATTATTATTTTAAGATAGCTTATCTCGATATATTTTTATTTTAAAATTATCGATTATTTTTAAAAGATAATTTTTCTTTATTTTAAAAACAATTTGCAATAATTTGATTTTGAAATATTAAAATCTGAAAACAATTTTTAAAAAGCAATTTGAGACTAATACAAAATGTTGTTATGCCATCAGTGTGTAGAAAATATTCATGAAACGATGATTTATAATGAAAAACATTTTTTCATTTTTAATGCAATACACATTTCATGGAAACAATTATCGAGACGTTTCAACTTTTTTTTTTTGAATCAAATCAATTCTAAAATCCTTATCAAAATAATTATAAATTTTTAATTAAACCTTAAAGAATGAATTTTGACAACATTCCTGCATGCGAAAAATAATTTCTTTTTTTATTTCTGAGAATTACAATTATTTTTAAAAATCAAAAACACAACCTATTTTTAGACGGTTCCCGTATTTATGCTGAAATAACAAATTCAATTCGAAATTTGTTTTTTGAAGTGTAGCTCTTAGAAATGAAGAAAAAATATTTGAAGACTTTTTTTTTTTCGAATGAAACGAATTTTATTCTTCTGTACAAGGTAAATTACAAACATAACTCACATAAAAATTCACAAACACATTATAAACAAAGTTCGCAAATAAAATTTCATTTTTCGTTAGTAGACTTCTTTATTACAGTCAAAAATCAGATTTGGTTCTTTTTCAACGTTATTTCATCAAGCACAGCAATTAACCATTGCTTCTCAAATCTTAGGATGGAGGATTTTTCAGAAAAACATACAAATTTAAATGCAAATAAAGATATATGAATATTGTTTACACTCACTATATGCACTATATGTTTAAATTTTAGTTTTGATTAGTAGACATTTTCTACAATTATTTCAGATTACAATTTCTAGATTTGGCTCTTTTCAACGTTACTTAATCAAGTACGCAGTGATTAACCATCGTTCTTCAGATTTATGGTCATCAATTCATTGTTATTTGAGGATAAAAAAATGGTTGATTTTTCAGTCAATTTACAAATTTTGAATGGAAATAAAGATGTAAGAATATTTTCTGCACTCATTATATGTTTAAATGCCAATTTTGATCAGTAGGTATTTTCTACAGTTGATAATTCGTAGATTTAGTTCTTTCTCAAAGTTACTTAACCAAGCACGCAGCGATTAACATCGTTCCTTAGATCTTACAGCCATCTATTCATTAGAGGTGAAAAAATGGATAATTTTTAAGGCAATATACACATTTTAAATGCAAACAAAGATGTATGAATATTTTCTACACTCACTATATGTTTAAATTTCAGTTTTGATCAGTAGACATTTTCTTCAGTCGAAGTTTTGGATCTTTCTCAAAAAGTTACTTAACCAAGCACGCAGTGCTTAAATATTTCTCGTCAGATCGTATAGTCGTCGATTCATTGTTAGTCAATTTGGGGGTGAAAAAAAATGTGGGAAATTTTCAGAAAATATACAAATTTTAAATGCAAACAAAGATGTATGAATATTTTTACTCTCACTACATGTTTAAACTTCAGTTTTGATCAGTAGACATTTTCTGCAGTCAATAATTCGAAAATTTGGATCTTTTTCAACGCTACTTAGTCAAGCACGCAGCGATTAACTATCGCTCCTCAGATGTTATCGTGGTCGATTCTTTGTTAGTCAATTAGAGGTGAGAAAAACAGAGGAATTTTCAGGAAATATACAAATTTTAAATGAATATAAAGATGCATGAATATTTTCTACATTCACTACATGTTTAAATTTCTGTTTTGATGACATTTCTATAGTCAATAATTCGAAGATTTGGATCTTTTACAATGTTACTTAACTAAGTACGCAGGATTAACTGTCTCTCCTCAGATCTCATGGTCGTCAATTCTTTGTTAGTCAATTAGGAGGTGAGAAAAAAAAAAATGAAATTTTAATTTAAATAGAGATGTATGGATAATTTTCTGTACTCACTATATGCTTACATTTCAATTTTAATCAGTCGCCATTTTCTACAATTAATAATTTGAAGATTTGCGTCTTTTTCAACGTTGCTTAACCATGCACGTAGCGATTAACCATCGCTCCTCAGATCTTATGGTCGTCGATTCATTGTCAGTTTATTAGGGGATGAAAAAATGGAGGAATTTTCAAACAATATACAAATTTGGAATACAAATAAAGATGTATATATATTTTCAACTCTCACTACATGTTTAAATTTCAGTTTTAATCAATATACATTTCTTACATTAGAAAATTTGGTTCTTTTTTTCAACGTTATTTAACAAAGCACACAACGAATAACCATCGCTCCTCAGATCTTATGGTCGTCGATTCATGGTTAGTCAATTTGGGGTTGGAAATAAAACAAAGGAATTTTGAGGAAATATACAAAATTTGAATACAAATAAAGATGTATGAATGTTTTTCTACACTATCTACTGTTTCTCAAAGTTACTTACCAACCACGCAGCGAACAACCATCGCTCCTTAGATCTTATGGTCGTCGATTCATTGTTAATCAATTTGGAGGTGAAAAAACGGAGGAATTTTCAAGCAATATACAAATTTTAAATGCAAATAAAGGTGTATGAATATTTTCTACACTCGCTATATATTTAAGTTCAAACCATTTTATCTGAGAAAAACTTGATATCTGTTTTGGAAAGGCTTTCACATGGTCAAAACTTAAAATTTTTGACGGAAGCTTAGCCAAAAGATTTATTCTAAAAATATATCTAGAAATTATTTTCAAAAATTTCACTTTATATAATTGTACTGTCACTGAAAAATACGCTATTTGTAATTTATTTTTTATTATTTTCACAATCAAAGTAATATTTAAAATTTTCTTTATTTAAAAAGTTAATAAGACAGATAAGAGTTCATCATAAAACGAATTGTAATGGAATTTATTGCTAGAAAATTTGTATCATTCGCACACTTTAGAATTATCAGAAAAGTATAAAACTATTTCTACAAACAACCAGCTAATAACAGAAACATGTAATTATTTTTAAAAAGTAAATGATAAATTTATTAAATAAAGCAAGGCACTGTTCAAGCTGGTGGTGGCTCCGTAATGGTGTGGGCTGTTTTTTTCATGGCATGGACTTGGTCCTCTGGTGCGACTGGACCAAACATTGACTGGAAATGCTTATGTTCAGCTACTTGGAGATCACTTGCAGCCATTCATGGACTTCATGTACCCAAACAACGATGGGATTTTTATGGATGACAATGCGTCATGTCACCGGGCCACAACTGTTCGCGATTGGTTTGAAGAACATTCTGCACAATTCCAACGAATGATCTGGCCACCTAGATCGCCCGACATGAATCCCATCTTGCATTTATGGGACATCATCGAGAGGTCTGTTCGTGCCCAAAATCCTGCACCATCAACGCTTTCACAATTATGGACGTCTATCGAGACAGCATGGCTCAATATTCCTGCAGAAGACTTCCAACGACTTGTTGAGTCCATGCCACGTCGAGTTGCTGCACTTCGCCGGGCGAAAGGAGGGCCGACACGATATTAAGAGGTATCCCATGACTTTTGTCACTTCAATGTATAACAAATATGTCAGTGAAATTAAGTGTTTTAACTTAATTTGGCTTTTTTATATCTATTTTTCATCTATTTCTTTTTAATAATCAGTAATAACAAAAATAATTGGAAATGAGATTATGTGGAAGATTAGGACTATTAGATATGAATTAGCGTGAAATTATTGCAAAAAACATAGAAAATCCATTTTTTAACAATTACCAAGATTTTTGGTGGCCTCAGAGTAAGATTTGGATAGAATATTAATAAATAAGTGGTTTTCTTTTTTTTTTTTTTTTGTTATTTAATATCTTAAGTCAAAATAGCTTTAAGCAATTCGTATTACAATATTTCTTTATGGTATTCAGAAAAATAACAGTAATAATTGGAAATTAGATGTGAAATTATGTGGAAAAGTATGTCTTTTAGATTATGTGGAAGTATGAATTATGAATTAGTGTGAAAGTATTACTAAAAGGATAGAAAAATGAAAATCCATTTTTAATAATTACAAAGAACTTTCTTGACAGAAAGTTTTGGATAAAAGAAATAGTAATAAATAACTGCTTGATTTTTGTTATTTAATCTCTTCAGTCAAAAATATCTTAAAACAATTCGTATGACAATATTTTTTTATGGTATTCAGAAGTAATAACAATAATAATCGGAAATTGACTATTAGAGATGTTTGTGAATATATCGAAGTATTGCCAAAAGCATAGAAAAATCCATTTTTAATAATACAACAATAATAATTAGAAATGAATTTTACAGAGAACTTTCTTTGCAGCCTTAGAGAAAGGTTTGGACCGAATATTAATAAATAACTGCGTGCATTTTTGTTATTTAATCTCTTCAGTCAAAAGAATTTAAAAAGCAATTCATATGACAATATTTCTTTATGGTATTCAGAAGAAATAACAATAATAATTGGAAATTAAATGCATGTAGAAGAGTATGACTATTAGAGATGAATTAGTGTGTGAATATTGCAAAAAGCATAGAAAAATCCATTTTTAATAATTACAGAGAACTTTCTAGGTTGCCTTAGAGAAAGATTTGGTTAGAATATTAAGAAAAAAACTGTGGGCTTTTTTATTTATTTAATCTCTTCAGTCAGAATAACTTAAAGCAAATTCGTATGACAATATTTCTTTTTATGGTATTCAAAAGAAATAACAATAATAATTGGAAATGAGATGTATGTGAATAAGTATGACTATTAGATATGAATTATTGTGAAATTATCGCCAAAAGCATAAAAAAATCCATTTTTAATAATTATGGAGGACTTTTCTTGGTGGCCTTAGAAAGATTTGGACAGAATATTAATAAATAACTGCGTGATTATTTTTTTTTTTTTTTTTTTTTTTGTTATTTAATCTCTTCAGTCAAAATAGCTTTAAGCAATTCGTATGACAACAATTGTGATAAAATAAAATGAATGTGTCAGAAAAGAAACAGATACGAATCAACGTTTTAGAACAAAAATGCAATCTCTCGAATCACACCTTAAATTACATCGCAATTCATGGAATTTCACATCATTTCATCGGTGTGACAACGACAGCATTACATTATGAATAAATCATAACTACCACTCCACATAAAGAGAGAGACAGTGCAACCTTTTACGACTACGTTGATGTCTTCCATGATTTATTGTTTCACCCATGATCAAAGATGCAAAACGATATTGAATAGCTACCAGCCACCGGGCACCTCCTGAATGTTAATGGGCACGAACAGATTCGCCATTTTAATTGAAAGGCGAATCTCCATGTTTCGGGCGAAAAAGAATGGCATTTGTTTTCTTGTAAAATGAACGTTTACAATTTTCGGCGTGTGAACCCAAGAAATCTTACCTCAAGCGTGAATTCTAGGAAAAGACGACTGCGCCAACCCTTGATTAAAGAAAAAAGCAAGAAGAATACATCTCCTCCCACATACATGCTGGAAGACCTTTTCCATCAAAGTTCTGTACACTTGCCCAGCAGGCTCATCAACTTATAATGAAAGAACAAATAAAAACTTCGAAATTTGTCTTTGTTCGAGTTTTGGGTTGAACTTGTAGAACAATAACTTTCGATCGTTTTCCTCGCATGTTCGACTTTTGTGTTAGATTAAATGTAAATTCGAATTTAAATTCGAATGAAGAAAAAAAATAATAATAATAAAAAGGCTATTAATATATTCCTGCTGTATATAAATAGTAATCATAGAAATTTACTTGAATATTTTATTTTACCTAGAGAAATGAGAAAATTTTCTAATGAATGTACTGATGTTTGTTAATAATGTAAAAAATGATTTATATGATTCTGAAAATGAAAGATGAGGAATTTCAATGAATATGCATACATTTTTTTAATTAACCAATTATATTCATTCATCGAAATGCATTGTTAAAAATATAGATTTAAAAGTTGCATTGTCTAAAAATAAAAATTTTTTATTGTATAAAAAAGGATCAAATTATATATATATTATTGGGGTTAGCAAGAATGAAATTTGTATTAATAAAATTGCCAATTTTAACAGCTTTATTATTTGACATTGGCTTAATATTTTACAGTTTTATTTATTTATTTATTGTTGCTGTTGTTGCAAAGTTACACATCCTGCTTGCTTAAAAGAAATCATTGTTAAGCTCTAGAAAGTATTAAAAAAAAATTTAAAATTAATTTTGTTAATAATAGGAAGATTAGAACACATAAGAACGTCAATAGTGTATTTGGCTCTAACGTTACTATGCAGCAGACATTATCAAATTGGTTCGCCAAACTTCGTACAGGTAACTTTGATCTCACAAATGAGTCACGCGGTAGCCCAGAATCAACGGTCAATAATGATGGACTAAAGATGACCGTTGATGACCGTCGGTAACAGTCTTTTGTAATGGATGTATCGATGTTTTTTAATAATGTAAAAAATTATTTATATTTTCTGAAAATGAAAGATGAGGAATTTCAACCAGTTATATTCATTCATCGAAACGCATTATTAAAAATATAGATTTAAAAGCTGCATTGTCTAAAAATAAAATTTTTTATTGTATCAAAAACGATAAAATTGTATTCAAATACATACATATATATATATATTATTGGTTTAGCAAGGATGAAATTGGTAGTTAATAATATTGTCAATTTTAACAGCTTATTATTTGACATTGGCTTAATAGTTTACAGTTTTATTTATTTATTTATCGTTGCTGTTGTTGTAAAGCAACACATCTTGCCTGATTAAAGAAATCATTGTTAAGCCGTAAAAAGTATTAAAAAAATTAATTTTGTTGAAAATGGGAAGATTAGAAATTCACACTACTATAAAGTACGAGTTCTTACGTGGAGCTGTGGCCTCGCAGACCATGCTAAACATTAATAGTGTATTTGGCTTTAGCGTTACTACGCAGCGGACAATATCAAATTGGTTCGCCAAATTTCGTACAGGTAACTTTGATCTCACATGTGTCGCTCAAACTCAACGGTCAATAAGGACGAACTAAAGATGACCGTTGAGTGTGACCCATCTCAGAGTGCCTAGGAATTATTATTGGACATTAGTCTTAGCAAACAAGCAATATTAAATCATTTAGCTCAAATCGGTAACAGTGAAAAGATGGATAATTATTCCACATGAACTGAATGAAAAATAGTTAAAAAAGCATTTGGAAGCTTGCTTGATCTTGCTTGAAGAATCAAATTTTCCTTCGTGATGAGAAATGGATTTAATATTCGACATCGAGATCTATTCGATCAAAGTTTTCTGTACACTTGACCAGCAGGCTCATCAACTATAATGAAAGAACAAATAAAAATTTCGAATTTGTCTTTGTTCGAGTTTTGGGTTGAACTTGTAGAACAATAACCTTTCGATCGTTTTTCTCGCGTGTTCGATTTTTGTGTTAAATTAAGGGTGTAAATTCAATTCGAATGAAAAAAGGCTATTAATATTTTCCTGCTGTATGTAAATAGTAATAATAGAAATTTACTTGAATATTTTATTTACAGAGAGAAATATGAGAAAATTTTGTAATGGATGTGCTGATGTTTGTTAATAATGTAAAGAATAATTCGTATGATTCTGAAAATGAAAGATGAGGAATTTCAATAAATATGCATATAAATATGCATATATTTTTTAAATTAACCAGTTATATTCATTCATCGAAATGCATTGTTAAAAATATAGATTTAAAAGTTGCATTGCCTAAAAATAAAAATTTTTTATTGTATCAAAAAAGGATCAAATTATATATATATTATTATATTTAGCAAGCATGAAATTTGTAGTTAATAATATTGCAAATTTTAACAGCTTATTATTTGACATTTTAACAGCTTTATTTTTTTACAGTTTTTATTTATTTTTTTTATTGTTGCTGTTGTTGTAAAGTTGCACATCTTGCTTGCTTAAAGAAATCATTGTTAAGCTATAAAAAATATTAAAAATTAATTTTAAATTAATTTTGTTGAAAATGGGAAGATTAGGGATTCACACTACTATAAAATATGAGTTCTTACGTGGAGCTATGGCCTCGTAGACAGTGCAAATAAACATCAATAGTGTATTTGACTCTAGCGTTACTACGCAGCAGACAGTATCAAATGGGTTTCGACAAATATCATACAGGTAACTTTGATCTCACAAATGAACCGCGGTGGTATTAATACGCTCAAAAAATCAACGGTCAATAATGACGAACTAAAGAGGACCGTTGAGTGTGACCCATCTAAGAGTGCCTAGGAATTATTATTGAGTTTAGTCTTAGCAAACAAGCAATATTAACTGATTTAGCTCAAATCGATAAAAGTGAAAAAGATGGTTAAGTATTCCACATGAACTGAATGAAAAACAGAAAGGAAAGCATTTAGAAGTTTGCTTGATCTTGCTTGAAGAATCAAATTTTTTTAATCGAATTTTCATTCGGGAGGGAAATGGATTCAGGGAGGAGAAATGGATTCAATTCGACATCGAGACCTATTCAATCAAAGTTTTCTGTACACTTGACCAGCAGGCTCATCAACTATAATGAAAGAACAAATGAAAACTTCGAATTTGTCTTTGTTCAAGTTTGGGTTGAGCTTGTAGAACAATAACCTTTCGATCGTTTTCCTCGCATGTTCGACTTTTGTGTTAAATTAAGGGTGTAAATTCAATTCGTATGAAAAAAATAAAAAATAAAAGGCTATTAATATTTTCCTGTTGTATGTAAATAGCAATCACAGAAATTTACTTGAATATTATATTTGCAGAGAAATATGAGAAAGTTTTGTAATGGATGTGCTGATGTTTGTTAATAATGTAAAGAATGATTCCTATGAATTTTGAAATAAAAGAATTTTATAAAATGAAAAAAAGGAAGAGATGGGTTGAATTTCAGTTAATATGTTTAGATTTTCGTTAAAATTAACCAGTTATATTCATTCATCGAAATGCATTGTTAAAAATATACTTTTAAAAGCTGCATTGTCTAAAAATAATTTTTTTTTCTTGTATCAAGAAGGACCAAATTCCAAACTTTAGCGACATAATTAACCAGAATCCCTTAAATATTATATTAAACCAAGAAGGGTATATATATATATATATATATATATTATACATTGGTCTAATATTTTACAATTTTAACTGTGTTATTTTTTTTTTATTTTTTTTTAAATTTTTTTTTTTTTGTTGTTGTTGTTGGAAAGTTACACATATCGCTTGTTTAAAGAAATCGTCATAAGCTATAAAAATTTTTAACATTTTTAAAAAAAATTAATTTTGTTGAAAAATGGAAAGGTCAGAAATTCTGAAGTATGAGTTCTTATGTGGAACTACGACATCGCAGACCGCGTACAAATAAAAACTTCGAAAATAGTGTATTTGGCTCTATTAAACATTAACAGTGTATTTCTAAACATTAATAGTGTATTTGGCTCTAACGTTATTACGCAGCGAACAGTATCAAATTGGTTCGCCAAATTTCGTACACGCAACTTTGAGCTTACAAATGAGCCATGCGGCCATCCAGAATTTTAGAACAATAATGACAAATTAAAGGCCACCGTCTAACCTAACCCATCTCAGAGTGCCTATGAATTATTGCTATGCCTTGGCAAACAAGCAGTATTAATTTATTTAGCTGAAATCGGTAAAAATGAAAAAGTTGGATAAGTGGGTTCCACATGAACTGAATGAAAAACAGAAACAAAAGCGTTTACAATAGCCTTTCGATTATTTGCTTGATGTTGTTTTCTCGTCACAAATATTCATTTTTGAATCGAATTGTCACTTGTGATGAGAAATGGATCCAATACGACAATCTCAAACATACAACTCTTTGGTTGGACAAGGATAAATCATCAAAAAATACTCCAAAGCGTAACGTTCATCAAAAGAAACTGACTGTCAGTTTTGTTAGTTTAGCGCAGGTGTAATAAATTGTAAATTCATGAAACCTGGCTCATCGATCACAGCAAAAATATGCTGGATGAAATGATAGAAAACCTTAAGAAATATATTGATCAGCAGATCGACTCCTATCGTATTGCATGATAACGATAGACCACACACTCCACAAATGATTGACAAAATTATAGTAATTGGAACTACTTCATCATCCACCATAGTCACCAGAACTAGCCCTCCACTGACTACCGCTTCTTCAGCAATTTGTACAATTTTGAATAGGAAAACAATTTAATTCTGATCATGCTGTTAAACTGGCCTTCCAGGAATTCATTGACTCTCGTCTGCCAGACTTTTATACCTCAGGCCTGAATAACTTGCCTCTTAAATGGCAAAAGTGTATAGACAATATGGGGGCATACGTTGATGAATGAAATAGTTTCTTATATATCGACAAATTTTGCCTTCTTTTCTACGAACTTCATCCTTGATGACCATACATATATATATATATATAGTGTATAGTGTGTGTGTGTATGTGTGTGTGTGTAATAAAGCTAGATAAAGGAAAATAATTTTACAAAAAAGTGGAACTTAAACAGAATCCTATTGTTTGTATCTATCCAAGAAATCTATGAAACACTTTTTCTATCAATTATACTATAAATGTTTAATAACATGAAAATATATTAGTTTCAGAAATATTTTTTAAAAAAAAAAAGTTAGAATAAATTTTAATTAAATTTTAAAAAAAAAAAAATTTGTGATGCAATAATAAAATAATCATATGAATTGAAATTTACTTAAAAATAGACTACTGTGATATATATGAATATTTCTCTGTAATATAGCAATTTATATTAATATATACGGAAAGATTTCGACAACAGCGTCGAAAAAAGCAAACTCTCATTAATTATAATTACAATCAATAAAAGTTATATTAAGAAAACACAAGAATTGAAGGAACTGGCACTTGACAGGAAGCTTGAATTGAAACTCAGTTCGATTTACCTCAAAACTACTCCCGGTTCTCAAGACGAGCTTCAACGGTTGCAGTATTCAAGATATTTTATTAATTTCAAGATGATTTTTTTTTTTTTTTTTAGATTTCCCGATATTAACTTTTTTTTTTTTAAATCAAGCCAGATAAATGTTCAAGTTTATTGAAATATTGAACTCTACCTCGATAAAATTCATCAATTAGTTATGAATTGCACGAGAAGTACGATAACTAAGAAAATAAATTTTAAAAACGAACAGAGAGAAAATGTGCATTAAATAATCCAAATTTTTTTTTATAAAAGCCCTTCATGTCGCATTTTATACTGCCGATTTCTTGATAAGATATGAATTAATAAAAAATATTGTGTTCCTACTTTGTGAAAATAATGTAATTATATGGAATTAATGTAATTATTTTCAACATGAAATATAAAGGAGCAGACCCAATCTGCAACTCTATAAATTTTTAAAGAATCTATCATTTAATAATAAAATTGATAGCAAAGACTGTTACTGCTTCAGTAGCATACCAAGTAAGTGTTGAAATACTTTTATCAGCACTGAGGCTTATTAAAAAGCTCTCTTGGATCAACAATTAAAAAGATCTTATAGATTCTATTCTATTATTAAGAAAAAAAAAAAAGATTAAATGTAATACAAATATAGCAACTTTGTACTTGCTTAAATGTACAATTTTATTTTGCTTATGTTAAGCTATTCTTTAATATTTTACCTGTTAATTCAGCACTGTTATTTTATATATACATGAATATACATGTATATATATATATTCTATAAAATAACAACAAATTTAGAGTACAGAAATATCTTTTAAGTGTGCAAATACTGCACCTTTAAAATTATAAAAATACATCTCTAACATGAAAACACTTTTTTACAATAACTTTTATATATTCAATAACTTTTATATGAGTTTAATAAAAGTTATTGAATTTATTACCCCAAATTTTTTAAACCTATTAGAAAAGATCGTAGTTGATAAAATTAAAGTAAGTGAATTTGCCTCAGTGTTATTAATCGGAAATTCTTTGGCCGACTCCCTATTATTGATATTGACAAATAAGTAAATAAGCTACGAATAAGTAGTAGTATAATATGCAGATAGTAGTATAAATATGCTTCTGACTAGTGTTCAGTAGCAACGACTGCGGCTGACATGTAGTTTCATGGGCTTCGAATTCGCTGGCGACATTGCTGTAGTCACTGCTTTCAGAATCGAAGAGAATCGATTTCAATTGTAACAATGTATCCAGAACCGTCTCGCATTAGTCAGGCTGCTTGGATAGAGTTATCCGGGTACTCTCTCATACGACACGCAAATGCCTTTAAGTTAAGCCTAAACGTAATCTCGTCCCCTCATTGCTCGTCGGTGGGCCATTCTTGGAATACATAAGAGAAACATGACCACCGATGTTCAAACAAACAGAAATAGGAAGCATTCGTAAAGTTTCTTTACAATTTCAAAAGTTTGTTATAAAGGTTAAGGGAAAGACAGATAAGTGAAAACTATTACAAAATTGTATTGTATTTCAGTTTATTTTGTCTCGTTTAATTTTAATTTAATGCATCTCTATATGGGCACCATTAGTTGCACGGAGGATATCGAGATGGTACTCGATTTCTTGCATACCTCTCCTCAATAGTGACAATCCCATCCTCTTCTTTAGATTAGTCTTGGCACGTACCTTTGCCCAATACACGTTATCTTTAACATAACCCCATTGAAAAGTTCAAGTGAGTGATATATGGTGTACGAGGTATGCAGGGTTGTATCAAAGATATCGTGTATCGAACAAGGATGACTATCGCATTGCCATTATTAATAAGCATATGCTACAGAGAACATAGCAATAAATCGAGTACCATCTTGATATGCTTCAACTAACAATGACCATATAAAGGCGTATTAACGATATATATATGCATAAGCATAATCCCATTTTGGTCTCATTTAATTTAATTTAATAACTTTATAGGTGTACTTTTAGTCGCACGAAGCATATCATGATGGTACTCGATTTCTTTCCATATTCGCTGTAGCATATAGCATACCTCTCATCAATGGTACAATCCCGTCCTCTTATTTAGATTAGTCTTGGCACGTACCTTTGCTCGATGCACGTTATCTTTAACATCACCCCATTGAAAGAAGTCGAGGTGATTGATATATGGTGTACGAGGTATCCAGGGTTGTGTTAAAGATATCATGTATTGAGCAAAGGTACTGAAATTATCTATGGCATTTGCATCATTGATGAATGTATGCCACAGCGAATATAGCAAGAGATCGAGTACCATCTTGATATGCTCAACTAATAGTGCTCATATAGAGACGCATTAAAATTGAAAAATAAATATATAAATATAAATATATATACAAACATCTTATTTCGTAATAATTTTCACTTATCTATCTTTTTCCTTTATTTTTGTAATGCATTTTTGAAATTGTAAAACTTTATAAATACCCTACATAAAGATGATCGTCCACTGAGGAGGATTGGGTTAAAAAAAAAAAAAAAAAAAAAAAAACATCAGCGTTTATTATTAGATTTTTGACTAATGAAGGAATGAAGCCTATCGAATTTATTGGTCGAATGATTATAATTAATGTATGTCACAGTATTTTTTTATTCTACGCTCGTCCGTGGCTGCTCAGCCATACGACACTGAGCCTACTAGCAATGTGCAGTAATGTCATTAGACACATTTGTAAGTTCAGTGCAGTTCCTCAGATGATCGCCGTCCATATTGGCGATTCTAGATAATGGGCAGATCCCTTCGAAGCTTAACCAATGTAGTGGAGGTGTGCCTGCAGGTATTCATGGCCGGTTGTAAGACGTAAGCGAGAGGCAGCCTCGGCGCGTAACTAAAAATGATGTGACATCTGTGAAAGACACTCCTCATCCTGGTTAAAAAATACCTAGTTGTGACGCAAGAAAGTATTGCTGCTTAAAAAAAAATCGTTAAGTGACTAAGTGAAATCGCCTTAAATGTGTGCTTCAATTGGATTAAGAGATATGAGGGGTTACAGAGAATTACCAAAAATTTTTTTCTTTTCAAGGAGAACAAAGGCTCTTTGTAAGTGTTGCTCAAGTTGTTTTGAGCATGGAGATTATATAGGGGGCCTGATGGCCAAGTATCTGGCGTTCGGTGCTACAGGTTTCGAGTTCGAGTCCCGGCGATGAAATGAATATTTGTAGTGGTTCAGAATCCATTTTAAACCATAGGTCCCGGTCTAATATGACTATAGAGCTTTGTGCGTAGGGCTGACAACCCTACCCCAGTAAAAAGAAAACATCTAATGTTTAGGAATCTGCCTGTTGACAGACGGCCTTGGACCACTATGGGGCTTTTGTGCCACTGATGATAATGATGATGAGATTATTCAGAAAAATAATGAGCGCATATTCTCATGTGTTTAACAAATTATTTTTAAAGGTGTTAATAAGGTTACTGGTATAAGGTTACTAGTGGGATACTGGTACCGTCAGTTCTGCCAATTTTTGATATAGAAATAAAATTGCAAGCTTAAGCGAAAATATATTTATTTAATAATAATAATTGTCATACTTTTCAATGACATCTTCAAATTAACTCTTCAATGCCTATTTTATAAAATTCATTTGATATTACCTCGAAAAATAATTTGACTTCATTTTAGCCTCTTCTCTCCAATCAATCTTATGTCTGGTAAAATGATTCTGTAACCTTTGAAGAAAAAGATAGTAATCTATTGAAGCAAGGTCGGGAGAATAGGATGGGGCAGCGTAATTCTTTGAACCAAATTCCTTCTAGGAGACTCATTCACTCTTGCAGTTGGGTCTGGATTTATCTTACTGCAGGATCATACCTTTTTTGTTTGCCAAAAGGTCATTTTTGTGTACTAGTAAAAGTGCTTTTAAAGCTTCTTAACTCTTGATAGTAAACTCGAGCGGTTATTGTTTGATTGTCACCTAACAATTCAGAACGAGCTATTTCTTTCGTATTCTACCTTCCCTTAAAAAAATCTTCTTCCTATGAAGACCACTTGGAGGTTGTGGTATAATCCTTAAATGATGACTAACCCACTATCTCCTGCATAAATATCTTTTTATATATAAATCTTTTATACATGTGATTGTCACTGAACTCCTCCCAAACGGTTGGGCCAATTTTGATGAAATTTTGTGTGTGGTTTGAGTGAGTCCATGGATGATTTAGATCAGGGTCTCCAAACTTTCCAGCCTTAGGGCCATACTGTTTACCAGTAAGTACCAAGGGCCAAATACGTTTTAATTTTTCTGCCATTATCTATAATTTCTCTGAGCGAGTATACGCTTGCTAACTACAAACTATTGTCAGTGAAAAAATCACACATAAATCTCATTAGTATTTTTTTTTTTTTTGCAAGTGGATCTCCCGCGGTTTCATTCGCGTTCATTTAGTTTTTCCTTTTCCTGAGGGATTTTCAGGATAAATATCATGTGTTTGATTCAGTATTTATACATTCCAAACATCGACATACATACATATGCGATACTTTTTACCCCAACATAAATACCGAAGGTAACCGCGGGATGCTCACTAGTTTATAATGTTAGTGGGATTCATTTCAATTATTTGTCACTTGTTATGCTTAAGTTGAATTTTCTGCGTATTATGCTTGTCATTAAGCTTTACCTAGAAAGTCAATAAAACCGAGTTATTATCATTCTGTGTTTTTTATCCAACTTATTACAGCAACAATAAGCTGTTCGCTGTCGCGGGCCGGATTGATGACACTGGCAGGCCGCATTTGGCCATGCCGGGACCGTAGACCCCTGTATTAGATTAACAATTGGACCCGGTAGGTCGAGCTTAAATCGGGTTCTGTACATGTGTTTGTCACTGAACTCCGCTAAACAGCTGGACCGATTTTGATGAAATTTTTGTGTGTGTTTGAGTAGGTCTCTGGATGACTTAGATTCACATTTGGCCCGGTAGATGGCGCTGCAATCAGGTTCTTCTGTACGTGTGTTTGTCACTAAACTGTGTGCGTCGACAAAACATGGAGAACGTTTTTATGCTATCCCCTTTGCTGTAAATTTCTACCCAAATGGTGCTGCAGTATATCAACTTCTATACCATTCAACCAATCGCCATGAAAAGTGTATTCGAATATGGAAAATAGGTTCGCGCTAGCCATTTTTATTGTTATTTGCCACCAAGTGGTGCTGCAGCATTTCATCTTATATGCCGTTCAAATGATATCCATGCATATTAGTATGCACATATACACATCTATTGGAACATATTCGTGAGTATATATCCATATTCTATTGGAGTATATATTCGAATATATATAAATTTCTACAATTCATTTTTTTTTTTTTTTTTTTTTTTTTTTTTTGCAGAACAATGTATGGCAGGTTTTGCTAGTATATATATATATATATATATATATTCAACGAAAGTATACAACTTTAAGTGATGGTACACCTTATTAAAACGCATTTATTTGTATAGAAATGTATGGTAGGAAGTGAGCGTTGAGGCAGGAACACAAAAAATGAGACATGAATAGAAAAACAATATCATTGCAAAGTACTTCCATGTATATGGGATGCATATGGGGGTGATTCAGCCATCATGGGATAAAATTTAAAGATTTTAAAAATGGTAGAGCTTACTAAAACATACATTTTTTGTAGAGGAATGTAGGGTCAGGAAGTAACACTTGAGGCATTACCACAACAAATGAGACATGAAAGGAAAAACATTGTTTATTCACAACATCATTGTAAAGTGCTTCTTTTGATTCAATGTTTACAATTAATGCTCCAAATTACAACCACCAACAGTTAATACGTGCTTGGCAGTGTCGAAGGAGTGATTGGCGAACAGTTCCAAAGATGTCAAGCATTTTGCAGTCGCAATGGTTAGTCGGGCCTTCATTGGGTCACCCGGAGTCTCGTAAAAGAAAATACAGTTGCAAATGTAGAGTAAGAATAAAATAGAGTGCTTATCGGAGTTGCCAGTTGGAGGACGTGAAACTCGTCACGGGTATCAGCTGTGGCATTGTGTTTGGCTTACGAGAAATTACAAGTTTGAAAGTGTGCTCTTTCCTCAACGTCACTTCCCACCCGACATTCCTATGCACACACACACACACAAAATGTATATTTTAGTATACCACCTCTCAGAAAAATTATTCCTCATTAAATCAGTATGTACATGTGCCTTACATTTTTAAATAATGTTTTTAAGCTTCAATCCTCTACTTATGAAAAAAAAAAAAAACCGATGATATAATATTAATAATAATATATAATATTTTCAGGTATATTATATATATATATTGGAAGGGACCTGAAAGGCCGAGTGTTTGGTGCTCGCTGCCACTGGTTTCGGGTTCGAGTCCCGGCGGTGCCATGGTTGTTTGTTGTGATTCAGAATCCACTTTACGCCATAGGTCCTGGTATCTTAATACAGTAGAGCGTCAAGAAGCCAAGTCAGGCTTCTACCTACGGGAGTTCCATCACAACACAAGCTGCCCCTTTCTCTTCAACCATGAGTCCATACGGGTTTGTGGGCTTGGTGTAGATGTTTGCCAAGTGGGATAAGAAACAACAATTTATTTCAAAATATAATAATATAAATATTTTAACAAATAATATTTTTCTTCTTTTTAATTTTAGCAAAGGACTGCACTGATATTAAAATCTTATTTTAAAAGATTTTAATATCATATAACAAAGAAAAGATATTTTGAAGAAAATTTGAAAAGATACTTAAAATATCTTCTTTTCTGAGCTATATGTGATAAGAAAAAAATAAAAATATTTTGAAAACTCATTATTGTAGATGCATTGAGAAAATTGAATTAAAAAATAGGAGATGGGAATTAGATTTGTAAGTGCAAGTGTTTCTCAAAATATTATTGTTCTCAAACAAGGGTAGTTATTTCAAGAGCCATTTTTAAGATTAAAATCTGTTCATAATTTTTTATTTTTAATTTTTGTTGTTAATACATTCCTTATTATAAATGCGTTTCAGTTTAATGAATTTTTAGCTTCGAATTAAAAATAGTGTTCTAAGGATTCTTAAACAACAATTATTATATGTTATATACAATAATACAAGTATATTAAAATCTTATTTACAATATATATTGTAAATATTCTAAAATATTCCCGAATTTAATCGTAAAAATTTAGAATTCTTTTAAACAAATAAAATTATACTCCTGTGTCCAAAAAAAGCAAGACCAATTTTCAATTTAAAATTCCGTTGCTTTGTGAGACGCTAAAACTGATTCCAGCGATTTTTGAGATGTCTGTATTAATTGAGCAAAGAACTTGCATTACATTTTGTTTCCGGAAACGTGTAGAATGTTGCAGAAGGCCTTCGGTGAGCATTCCTGTATCGGAAAGAAATGTTTACAAGTGGTATAAGAGTTCAAAGAAGGCAAAGAACGCGTTGAACTGAAAATTTGGTGCTTGCAAACTGTCGATTTACAATTAGAGACCTTGCTGATGATGTTGGAATTTCAAAAGGATCGGTCAATTCCATTTTTGGCCTCAAACGCGTCAAATCTCGATTGGTACCGAAAAACAATGCGCCAGCTCACACTGCATTGATTCTTCGTGACTTTTTCGCCAAAAATGAAACCCATATCTTTCTACAACCTCCGTATTCACACCGTGCGACTTCTGGCTATTCCCTAAACTCAAAAAGACCACTCCGGGGACACCGTTTTGAGTCGATTGAAGAGATTCAACGTGAATCGCCACGTGCTTTGAAGGCCATCCGTGCCGATGACTTTTTAGCATGCATTGAGGATTGGAAAAAGTTGGCGTAAGTGCATTGTGTCCGGCGGGGATTACTTTGAAGGCGATGAAATAAATTTGGAAGAATAAATAAATTGTTTTTGAAAAAAAAAAAAATTGGTCTTACTTTTTGGGCACAACATTATTAGGTGACATTTAACATTATATTTCATTTCTTATGGATGTATTTTTAATGTGGATGTATTTTTAAATATATAAATAATGCTTTTAAAATAAATTAATAAAACAACAGAAAATAGGCCGCATTTTTTTCTTCTTAATATCGTTACTAGCTATTAAAATATCCCAAATTCCTATAGACACGTACTTCATACATAAAGTATTTTTTAACTTTTTTTATATTTCCTTTTTTTTAGTTTATTTTTTTTTTTTTTCCATTTATTTTATTAATTTAATTTATTCTATGGGCCTTAAAAACAATGGAACACAGTAAATTATTTTGTATTCTTCTAATCTATTTTATTTTTTAACTAATTTTACAATTTGTTGCACTTTAGAACTTTTAAAATCAGGATTTAATATCTTAAAAGTATACTGAAATATGTATTTCAATATATATTTTTAATATATGTCATATGTATTTCAATATATTTTTAATGTATGTAATATGTATTTCAATATATTTTTCATGGATAAAAAAAAAAAAAATTGTATTTTTAAGGTTCTATAGTAAAATTTTTGATGAAGAAATTTCATTAAAATTATACATAAAATAATCGATACGAAATTAACGAGTGCTTTTTTTTTTTTTTTAGAAGATATTGCAAAATAAGATATAATTTTTTTTTAATGAGATTTCGGTAAATAATCTTATAGAGGAAAATTTGTTTTATAGACTTAACTGTATTTTAAATTTAAAATAATATGTATATATATACACTCAAGAGGCAAAACATTATTACCACCCCTACATTTTGCAATGAACTCGCCTGATGACGTGGAAGGCACGTGATCAGGTGGAAGTGGTATTTAACTGCTGCTGGAGAGTCTGAAGAATCATTTTTCACTTACTGTGTGTGATGGAAACACACACAGAAGTAAGAAAGGTGACAGGTGGTCATAATGTTTTGGCTCTTGAGTGCATATTGTTTATTCAAAATGTCTTTTCTAATTTGTGGAAGAAATTATTGAATAACTTTATTTGTGTGGTTAAGGTTAATAATTTTAATGAATAAAATAGTCATATGCTTACAAAATGTTTGGTAAGATAAATATATATTTAAAAAGAGTATGATCTATCTATATCTATACATATATCATTGTTACTTATCCCACTTGGTAGATAACTACAGAGACCACTTGGTAGACTTTTTCTTCGTTATGCTTTGCTTACAGTCATATGAAACCGGGACCTACGGCTTAAAGTGGATTCCGAACCACTACAAACATCCCTGGCACCGCCAGGACTCGAACCCGAAACCTATGGCACCGATTGCCAGAGCGCCAGCCACTCGACCATTCAGGCCCATGTATATACACACAATACCATGTATATATATAAAAAAATTAAATCAAATTTTAAAATACATATTGTCGCTTATAAACTTCGTTTAGTTTATTGTTAACACTGTTTATTATAAGCAACATCAAAAGTAAAAGCAAAATATTCTATGCCATCTTAAACTCTATTTTAAATTTAACTTTTACACAAATTGTTCATTCCAAAACAATTTTGTGTAAGAAACTATTGAATAGCTTTATTTGTGTGGTTAAGGTAGATATAGATTTAATGAGTAAAATAGTTGTATGCTTTTTAAAAATGTTTGATAAGATAAATATGTTTTAAAAAGAGTATGAGTAACAGAGAGTATGATCTTTCTCTCTCTCTATATATATACACACACGAATAAAAAATTAAGTCATATTTTAAAAATACATATTGCTTATAAACTTCTTTTTTAGTTATTGTTAACACTGTTTATAAGCTACATCAAAAAAAAAACGAAATATTCTATGCCATCTAATAATATATATATATATATATATATATATATATATTGTTTATTCAAAAACGTCTTTTCTAATTTATGTAAGAAATTGTTGAATAACTTTATTTGTGTGGTTAAGGTTAAAAAAAAAAATAGTCATATGCTTACAAAATGTTTGATAAAATAAATATATGTTTAAAAAGGGCATGATCTATCTCTCTATATATATACACGAATAAATATATTTAGTCAAATTTTAAATGCCGTATTGATTGCTTATAAACTTGGTTTAGTTTTTTGTTAACGCTGCTTATAAGCTACATCAACCAGCAAAAGCAAAATATTCAATGCCATCTTCAATGTTTAGTAAATTTTCAACAAGCCAGAAAGGCGTTACTGGCAACAAAAAACCAAATAAGCCTGTCGTCGACTGAGATCCCATTTGATTTCAAAACCGTTACTGTTTCAGCCAAAGAGGCGCGAAATATTCGCGCCAAGGAAAAACTGCACTGCAAAAGGCAGATATTTCGTTAAACTATAATATTCTCTTCTTTTTTTTTTTTTCTAGTGTCCGGCGCCAGAACCTCCAACAAGTTGAAGAAGAATCGAAGAAAGAAAAGCGATGATCAGCGTGACGCCTCAGCCCCAAATTGCTTTTTTTTCTTTCACTTTCTTTTCTTTTTTTTTCTCTTTCGCTCGGAGCCATGTGCCTACGTCACCCCTCCTCTTTTTACTGGTAATGCCATGGTGGCGAACACGGTGGGGGGAAAAAAGTAAACATATTTATAAAGTCAGAGAACCCTGATTGCCTTTTTATCGCTGACCAGATGGCTAGTTTGGCGGTCGCCAAATGATTGCTGCTCATGTTTAAACTGAACAGATGAAAAAGAAAAAAAATTAAAAAATAAAATAAAACAAATAATAAAAAGAACATCGGAAGAGGTATAAAAAAAAATACAATATATATAAAAAAATAAAATAAAAAAGATAAATAGATGGTTGGATGGCGTGGTAGATCGTGAAATAAAAAAGTAGAGTGTAGTAATCTGCAGAACAGTGTCTTGTCTCTGAATAAAAATAGTGGTGGGGACATCTGCATTCCGTAGCATGTTATGAGGTTGTTTTACGGCATTTTTACGATGCTCAGTGATTGGATGTCTTCTACCAAACTCGTGACTGGATGTTATTTCTTTTTTTTTTTGAAAGTGCAAGCCTGAGATGTTTTGGTAGTTAATACATTTGTATCTGTACCGGGGAGGAAAAAAGTACGACTTTTTAAGGGTGTATCAATAGAATGTCAATGGGGAAAAAAAGAGAAGAAAAAAAGAAGTTTTTGTCTTGGCTGAAGGGATAGGCATGGGGATGTGGGGATGAACTGTAGAAATAATTGCTCTGGCTTTTTGATTTTAGTGTATTTTAAATGGCCAATTATTGTGATGAGGAACTCTTACAACATCCGTTTAGGAAAGTTAAGGTTTGGATTTTTATTTGCAAATCAGTAAAAAAATCCTAATACATTTTCCTATTGTAAGTGACCAAGATTAGATTAGATTAATGTAAAAATTTTATTACAAATAATCAAAAAAAATTTAAATTACAAATAATCAAATGACTATAACAAATAATATTTTTTATTAAAAAAACAATAAACAGCTGAATACATATTATAAAAATAAAATTTAAATTATACATCAAATAGCTTAGTGAACAAATGAAAAATGACTGACTGATATTTGTCGTCAACACTAAAAGTATTTAAATAAAAACGATTTTATTCTCAAAACAAACTATTTTATTAAATAACTGATGTGGTTACTGGATATTTTATCATTAATAAAAAATAAAATTTAAATTGCAAATAATCATGTGCAAATACTTTTTTATTTTATTTTTTTTTTTTTTACTAAAAACCTACAAATGAATACGTATTTAGTCTAATGGCTTAATGGACAAAGGACTAATATTTGTCAACTTTAAAAGTATTTAAATAAATGATTTTGTTCTAAAAAAAAAAACGATTTTATTAAATAACTGATGTGGTTACTGATATTTTATCATTAATAAAAAAAATATAATTTAAATTTCGAATAATCATGTGAAATAATATTTTTTTTTTTGTTTTTTACTAAAAACCTGCAACTGAATACGTATTTAGTCTAATGGCTTAGTAAATTACTGATATTTGTCATCAACGTTAAAAGTATTTAAATAAATGATTTTGTTCTAAAAAAAAAAAAAAAAAAAAATTTTTATTAAATAACTTATGTGTTACTGGATATTGTATCATTAATAAAAAAAAAGAAGGAAATTTAAATTACAAATAATCATGTTTAATAATATTTTTTTGTTCAATTAAAAAAAAAAACCTACAACTGAATATTTATTTCGTCAATGGCTTAGTGGAAAAATGACTGATATTTGCCATCAACATTAAAAGTTTTAAATAAACGATTTTATTCTCAAAAAACAAACAAGTTTATTAAAAAAAAATTGATGTGGTTATTTCTGGATAATGTATTAAAATGCACAGACCGGTTTGGATATATATACGTGAGAAAACAGTTTTAGACAGATATATATTATATATATATTAAATATATAATCGTAATTTAAATAGATTATCCAAATTTTAATATATTATCCAATAATAACTACATTTTTTCATTGAAGTAGGCTGTTTTTGAGAATAGTATCGTTTACTTAAATGCTTTTAATGTGGTCGATGGATACATTTTTCGGTCATTTGTCCATTAAGCCATTAGACTAAATAAATATTCAATTTTTTTTTTTAATAAAACAAAAAAAAAAAAAAAAAAATTATAAATGATTATTTTTTAAATTTAAATTTTTTTTCCTAACAGCATGGATCTATAATAATTCTTTTATTAAGGCTACTTGATTTATGATGTTTTCAGAAAAACATTTCAAATCATAATTTAAATACATTATCCAGCAATAACCAGATCTGTTTTTTTATTTTTTATTTTTTATTTATTTTTTTATTTTTTATTGAAGTAGACTGTTTTTGAGAATAGTATCGTTTTAAATATTTTTAATGTTGATATCAAATACTGGTCATTTGTACACTAAGCTGTTAGTCTAAATAAGTATTCAATTGTAGTTTTTTTTTTTTTTTTTTAATAGAGCAATAAAATATTATTATACATCCTTATTTGTAATTTAAATTTAAATTTTTATTAAAGATACAGAATTAATAATTCAAAATAATTGCACTGATTGCAAATTACGATAACTTTGTCGTATGTTATGATAGGATAAAAAATCAAAACAGAATATAGGAAAATATCAACATCCAAGCAGTAGTTCAGCATCTCCCTAATCTGTGATTCTTTATGCATATATTTTCGTGGGAAAGGCAGATGCCCCATAAAAAGGGAGTCCCAAGAAATTATGCCATGGTGCATGTTTCATCTGACCAAAAAAGTCACATAGATGGATGCAAAGGAAGAGTAAGACATAATATATGGCATATTCCCATAAAAGAAGTCGCAGAATACAATCATGGTAAAATGAATCTTTGCCCATGTGATCAAGGAGTGTCATAGAATAGTGTTTATGTATATTTTTTATCTCCCTTCTATATTTTGATAAAAAAAATTTCTGGTTATCTTTGGTACAATAAAAATTACATGTAATTTTTATATGTTTAAATTACATAAATAAAATGACATTTATAATGTCATTTGCAAAACCTTTATCAGACCTATTTTGGTCCATGGCTCTGAAACTTGGACTTTGGCAAGATCTGATGAGGTCCATTTGGGTATATTTGAAGGGAAGATTTTAAGGGCTGTTTTTGGAGGTATTAGGAAAGTGATTGTTGGAGAAGACGATACAACGCAGAAATTTATAAATGCTACAAAGTTTAAAATATTATAAAATTTATTAAGATCAATAAATTAAACTGGGCTGTTCATGTATTTAGAATGAATGATTTAAATCCCTGTAAAAAGTTCGTTTTGACAAAGCCACAGGGCCAAAGAAGAAGAGGACAAATCCAAGTTACGATGGATAGACGCAGTTGGAAAAATTAAGCTGTACTAAAGGCTTAGAATTGAAGGACCCTTGTCACCTAGAGGAATGCATGGAAATATCTTCAAAAGAAAGCCTTGGCTCATTCTGTCGTGCTATTGATGACGAAGTGTGAAGTGTCATTTGTACTCAAAGCAATTAGTTTGAATAATATATAATTTGTCAATTATAACAGTATATAATTTGTATATATATAATATATATGTGTGTGTATTATATATCATTATTATGTATAATCATATATAATTTATTTGTTAATTATCTTCAAAATTCAAATGCATAGTACTTATTAGAAATATATTATAAATCAAATGAAAATACAAATTTTTAGTCTGTATTTTATGCCTCTGCCAACGTTGGACACGTTTAATCTCTATGCCCCAAGGGGCTTTCGTTAGACTCAAAGAGAGCATCTTTAAATGTTTTCTTATAGCTGTTCATTCTAAATTATGATGGCAAAAATGTCAATAGTAGGTTTGTCATAATATATCTTGAATTTATGATATATTCTGTCATTAGGGGGCAAAAATTGCTAGTTCTCAGGCAAGATGCTAGGCATTGAAAAATAACAAGTTCGCTTTTGCTATTTATCAACAATAATTATAAATCTATTATCAATTTATTTAAATTTTGTTTATATGGTTTCGTTTATATTTTATTCATAGTACCATGATTTGCCGCGTGGAATGGATTGTGCAATAATAATAATTACTGTTATCAAACAAATATTTTTTTAGTTATTAGAAGCAAATTATTTTACACATTTTATCATATGAATTTTTTAAAAATATTTTTATTATATTTATTTTTCGTCATCATAATATTAAACTTACACCTTTTATTTATTTATTTATTTATTATATTGACCTTTTTTTTTTACCATAGAAAGGACTAAAGAAAAGGCAATATTATTTTTGCTGACTTGAACTTAGACATTCCTGGAGTCACCTGGTTGTTATTATAATACATATTCTAAATTTTTAAAAGTAAATATAAGTACCCATATCATCAAATAAATATTCAGGAAAGCTCAAATGAATAGATTAAATATATAATATTTTAGTTGTCAAATAACAGAAGCAGTGGTTCACGTGGGCTAACGGGTATATATATCTTGCAACAACACTTGTTGATAATTCTTTTTTTGTTGTTCTCAACCATTTTGTCCTCTGCATTGCTAATCATATTTTCATCTTGCCAATCTTGCAATGGCGATTCACTACAAGTCCTCCTCATTATTACAAATTATTTCTTCATACCACAAGAGCATTAATCACAGTAACTCAATTGTTGCTATACTAAAAGCATTCACATCTCACTAATCTACGGCCCATGCTACCTGGATCTCCATTTCTCCTTATCCAATTCATATTGTTCATCATCACCAGTGCCCTGCATCATCCCTACTATCTCCATACTGACTTCATCCACAAGCTCATCACATCTTTCAACTGGTTCCTCCTGCCGAACTTCACAATCTCAACAACAACTTGTTGCCATCTTCTGTACCCATCGCCTTCAACACCATTGTCTCCAGCTCCTTTGAATGAAGTCTTCCAGGAATTGCATCCATCCTCATCTTCAACTCAATACCCTGCTGCTCCTTCACTGTTTACTCTTTGGAACTTTTACGATTGAGCTTCCCTAGTTTGGTTTGGTTTGGTTTGCTTCTCTACGATCATGTTGTGCACACTTTAGACTAATTAGATCGAGACCTACAGTTTAAAAGTGATTTCAAAATCACTCACAAACATCCATGCCACAGCCAAGATCAGAACCTGAAGCCTGTGGTACCAAAGGCCAGAGCGCTAGCCAATTGGCCATCAGGCCGTATTGAGCTCTCCTAAGAACTATTTGTGTTTGAAATTGAACTTTCCTAATAACCCTGTAAGCACATAATTAAACTTATGTACTCATCATAATTGTATATAAATTACGTTGTATTTTATAAAAACACCTTGCTTGTGATTATGCCCACCTATTTGTGGACGATTTTTAACACTGTAATCAATTTTTGTAATCTTCCTTTCTTTTTCTAATAAATACATGCGGTACTGCCTCAATGCAGGCGACTAGGCCGATTCTTGGTCATGATTTCAAGTCACTATTCCCATCCCCCTATCTGTTTCTATATCTTACAACTATCCTTTTAACATCTTCTTCATCTCACCTTACTGTTTGGGGATATAAACCTCTAAGGCCCAGGTGTCTCATTTTTCACCTCCCCCTCAAACTGACTAACGGATAAGGAGTCTGACTTCGAATCAGATTTCAGGTTCGAGTCCTACCGTGGACGATTAAAGGTTTAATTTTTTTTTTTTTTTTGAAATGGCGGCCTCATGTTGTCATTTTAAAATATAAAATTTGAAATTTTATTAACTTTTCTATAATGATTTTGTTTTCTACATCTTTTTTTTTAATATTCGAATTCTGGCGGTGACATGGATGTTTGTTAGTGGTTCGGAATCCATTAAACGGTAGGTGCCGGTCTCATTAACCTAAAGTGTGCGCAATGACCGTAGAGAAACAAACTAAACCAAATACTTTTTTATTGTGACGACTTTGTGATGTTATTGACATTTGCGTATTATTTTACAAAGGGCACGCGTCAAAACCGTTTTCTTGGTAATGACCAATTCTGAAAGACCTTTTAAATTCAAACGAGAGTTGAATTACTGTATGCATGAATATCGCGTGGTTTATAAACAGTTAGTAAATCTCATGTCTTATCACGATGATCTCATGTCGATTACCTTATCGTTAGAAAGCCATTAACTCGGAACGAAATAGAAAATGGCGCTAATTCTAACGTTTAATGATTTGAACGTTTATGGTTCATCTAGTAACGAATCTGATTTCATATCTGTTTCGAAACAAACTTGCAAATTTTCTAGTAACGATGGTGATTAAAATGTGTACTAACAAAATGTAAAATGAATTATGCATAAATATTGATAAAGTAAAGTTTAAAAGTTAAGAAAACATTTGTTTTGTATCAATTTTTTTTGAAGATACCTCTAGAAATTCCTTTTGGTCTTCTTTATTTTCTGATTTTTTTAATGAAAATTTTAGAGTAATACGATCTTTAAAAATTTCCGGACGTAACAATACTTTTTTTCAAAAAAAATTACGTCTCTTTTGTACAAACATATTACATATATCACATAAAGATGTACTAGCATCGAGTGCTAGTCTATATATCATCTGGCCCCTAATGTAATTATAAATGTATTAATGTATATATGTAAAAAATGTATTTGTATATACACCACACACACACGCACAAACACACATGTATATATATATATAGGCAAATAATAAATAATGTAATAAATTCAATATAATTATATTGTTGTTTCTTATCCTACTTGGCAGATAGCAACAAATACACCAAGTCCAAAAACTCGTGTGGTCTCATGGAAGGTGGGAAAGGGGGGGGGGCAGCTTCTGTTTCTGATGCAGCACCCGTAGATAGAAGTCTGATTTAGCCCCATGACTCTGATTTTTTAAGGGTAGGATTGTCAGCTCTACTCCCAACGCTCTACAGTCATATTATACTGGGACCTACGGCTTAAAGTGGATTCCGCACCACTACAAATATATACGGCACCACTGAGCTATTCACTCGGCCATTAGATTTCTAATGAAAATTATAAATGTATATATGTAAAAAAATAAAAAAATATATTTGTATATACACCACACACGCACTCACACACATATATAGAGAGAGAGACAGAGAAATACAAATATCAAAAGATTTAACGGCAAAAAACTTCATTGGTAGATAGGTAAAGAGCAGAAATATATATATTTAATTTACCATTTACCAATTTCCATATATGTATATATAAGCCTTGATGTATATATATATATAAGGCTTATATATATAAGCCTTTGAATTATATATAAGGCCTATATATATATATATAATTCTTGATGATGAGATTAATCAAGATGCTGTTGAGATTTTCCTCAAACTGTTTTACCATGTTGGCTGCAAAACCAATGACGACCATTTGAAACTTGCATGGTTCTCTCTCTTTTATTGTATATAAATAAAATAGAGGAAATAGTATGAATAAATATCCACTTCGAATAAAGCGATAAAGCAAATTAATAAAAATGTAATTTTTATAATATAAGAAAGTAAAAATTGTTCATTCTAGGGAGATAGGGTGGAAAAAGGACACCATTTCCATGTAGGATTTTGTCCCCAAAGCAAACTTTACCGCAGTCCTCGTGGCCTAACGGATAAGGCGTCTGACTTCTAATCAGAAGATTGCAGGTTCGAATCCTGTCGGGGACGATTTAACTTTTTGATTCTGTAGTCATATCTTCAGTTAAACTTGCGACTGGTGTACATTTACGGGTACAATATGGGTACATTTTGAGGCAAAGTCCCTTCACGTTTTTAAGTCAATTTAAGTAATATTTAAGTTTCTTAATTTAAAATGGCTGCTTTTAATTGTTGTTATTATGACTGAAAAATATAAAATTCTTTTCAAAATAAGAAAAAAGAAAAACTATTGGAACTTTTAAAAGAAATTAAATTAAATAATAAACTTATTTTTATATTTAAAAAAAGATTTTTTGGATAAAAGAATTTAATAATTAATTTTTAAAAATTCGGTCCAGTTGCAGATGAATGGTTTTACATCGGTATCTGAAAATATAAAAACAACAATTTTTTTTGTCAGTATTAGTTTGACTTTATTATTTTCACCTGGGGCTCTTTTCATACAGAAATTTATTAGATGTAATCTTGAATTTAATATGCTTCTCGTTTATTCTTAGAATCTTTATATATATATATATATATATATATATAAAGATTCTAAGAATAATATATATATATACATATTATCAAAGGTAATTTTTTACACAGCGCGCAGGTTTCTTCGCAATCTTTGCAGAAGGCAGAGCTTGTCAGATTGTCCAACTTATCAATCAGCACTGCATTGTCATGCCATCTATTGTAACTTGATGCGTTTGGTGATTCAGAGCAATGTTATTGTATATAATGGAATCTTTGGCACCATGTCACCTGCGATAGACGCTATTCAATCGTTATTGGTCAATACCTTCCTTGTGGATTAGATAATGATCAATGTCTGTTCTGGTAATGTACTAGAGTTTGAAAAGAAGTTTCACGTCTTATCGCTGTTACGTTAGATATCCATCATCTTGTCAATAGAACAGTTTCTTCTGAGAAGTGGGCAAAAGGAGAAAAGGGCCGAAGAGTTAACTGTCATGTAATGTCAAAAATGTAATTGTTTAACTTGGTCGTCATTTCAGATATGCAAAATTAGTTTTGGCCCATTTAAAAGATTTAGCAGAAAACTGTTCCATTTTATGTTGATTACGTGTTATTTTATTATTAATATTTTTATGTCATCATATAATTTTAAATAATTGAATTTCGTCAACATTTTATTTGCATTTTCTCTTGAGAACTTAAATGACAAATTTAAATTTGTTCATTTTTTAAAATTATCAAAATCTAAGCTAATCTAATGCAAAAACTGCTTTCTTCCTTCTCATGTGGATATAAATATATACCTAAAACGACGACCAAGTTACGACAATGACAAAAAAAAAAAAATCTTTCTTTCTCTCTCTCTCTCTCTCTCTCTCTCTCTCTCTCTATATATATATATGGCATTATGGGCTGTAGTTACAGCAGTACTTTACTGTGAAAATCTATTTATTAGAAGTAGATTGTGAAATCTTTATGAGGTACAGCAATTCTAATGACAGTGAACTAAATCCTGCGATCGATTAAAAAAAAAAAATGTTTAAATGTAAAAAAATATGTAATGTTGTCAAAAAAATGTAATTGTTTAACTTGGTCGTCGTTTCGATTTGCAAAATTAGTTTTTGGCCCATAGAAAAGATTTAACAGAGAACTGTTCCAATTTAAGTTGATTACATGTTATTTTATTATTAATATTTTTATGTCATCATATAATTTTAAATTACATTTTTTTAACATATAGATTTTTTTTTATTAAAAAACTCTCTTTAATATGTAAAATCTACTTTTTTCACAAACTGATTTGTTATTCCCTATTCGAACTCTACAGTTTGCTTATGTGGAATCTGTATGAGATGTAATGATAGTGAGCTAAATCATGAGCAATAATCTATTTGTAATACTCTGCTTTCTGATAAATTGCATTCAAATTTGCAATTTCTTCATGGTATTCCATCTTTTATTGAATATGAATATGGAATTTTGCAGTAGAATTGATATATAATTTATAATTATTTGTCATTATTATTTATCCATTTCATTGCTTGATTAAAAATCACTGACGAAAAACACATTAAAGAAATAAGCAATATTAAATCAAGTTCTAATTACAGATAGCGAGAATCACGCTCATTTATTTTGATTTATATTATTATTATTTAATAAATTTTATTTTTTATAAAATTCTTCCAATCTTTCTACAGTTACTTGCTTTCAAATTTCACAAATATACATTATAATAACAGTATAAAACAAAACTAAAAATTCTTTGAATAATTATTTGCAATTATGATGGATTGAAATTAATTTAGAATGTGCATGCCTATTATGAATTCTCAGAGAAAAATATTATACTTGACATTAATAAAGTTAATACATCACATAATAATCTTATATCAATTTAATATAATACAGTACATTACATTTTACAGGGCAACTTAATATAGTTATGTACTTTATTTATCTACACAGCGCCGCAGTCCGCGTGGCCTAACGGATAAGGCGTCTGACTTCGAATCAGAAGATTGCAGGTTCGAATCCTGTCGCGGACGGTTAGTACTTTTTTAAAAACCTGCTGTGGTTTCATGAGCAAAATATCGTTACTTAATAATATAATGTTTAAAATACCTGTTATTTGAAAACAATCAGCTATTGTTGGTTTTTATTTGTTTAAATAAGGAATAATAGTTGTTAATAAGGAATACAATTTTCTTTCAATCAATAAAATAAAATTACTTAAAATGTACAACTCTTAAATTACAAACCAAGTTAGATTGTTTTTAAATTCAATGATAAATGGATAATACTCCTTTATTTTTCAGACAAAGTCTATAAAAAGAAAGTTTTATATTGTATCACGATGAAGTTATACGAAAACCAATCAATTCACAACTTAATTTAAGATGAATTTAGTAAGAATAATTGAAGAAAGATAAGAGATAAAACAAAGTTCATTATACCTTTTTTAGACTGCATGAATTTAAAAATATTAAGTTTCAGGAAATTGTGAAAAAAAAAATATAATTCTTATTAATGAAAAAATGGCCATCACAAAAATTGATTCAAAAATATTTTAGAAGTATTTCTGTCACACCTGTAAAGAAAAGAGATTAATTTTATTTCGTGTAAATATATATATATTTTCTTGGAATTTTCCAAAAGAAAAAAAAGACTGAATTAAATTATTTTTTTAAGAAAGAAGCAGAAAAGTAGACTGAAAAACTTAATTTATTTGTATGGCATTCGTAAAAACATTTGTTATTTATTATTATTCCAAAATATAATTTTTCTGTCATAATTTTAGATATTTATTACAGTTTGAGGTACAGTATGAAAATCTAATCAAAAATTTTTTATTATATTATTTCAGTACTATGTATCGAAGACCGTTTGAATTAATATTTTAACTTGTATACATAAATATTAATTGAATAATTCTACTTTTGTTTTGAGATCTTATTCGCTATTGATTGATTATTGTTAGATTATATGGTCCTTTTTCATTTTTCGGTCTTATATTTTTTTCCCAATATTTTGCTTTCTATTTTATATTTTTCTCCTTTTAATTTGTTATTTTTAAAAAAATTATTTAAAAATTTATGCAGGATAACTCATTAGTAAAACGATCGAAAAAAAAAAAAAAAAAAACTGGTTTTAAGCACCACTTCCGCTGATTAATATTCATTGATGTACAGGTTTTTATATTGTAAATAGTAGTTCAAAGTATTAACAAGTCATCGCTCAGCTAACTAAAAATAACTACTGACACAAAGAGCAACATTATAAGACATAAATATCATTAAGAAATTCAATAAATGATTTTTTAATGTTATGAAATAATAAAAATTCGTAGTGACTGCATAAAAATAATGTTTAGTGCCGATCATCCACTTATAGGCAGAACGCTCATGAATGGCCTTTAAGATCACAAGATCTTACACCCTGGGGATTTCTGCTCGAAGCTGCTTGAAATCGTGTATTTATACAGAAAGTTTTCAACCCTATATATGCCCCGAAAGACAGCTTAAGATATCAGCCAATCCTTGTATCAAGCTCTATACCATTCCAGTATTCCATAGTGTTATGTCGTAGTGGATACAGCAATTTTAAAAAATTAAAATAAAGTTTATGATGCTAATTTAATGTAGATTCCAGTTCTATAGAAGCGCCATCTGTTGCCAAACTTTGGAACCTTTCCCCCTGGATGTCATACAAAAATATATTTACTAAGAAAATCCGTAGATGTTAAAAAAATCGGTGTCCGTTACATTTAATATTTTTTAACGTAAAATTAATGACGCATACATTATTTTTATTATTATTTCAGCACAATATAGTTTTAATCTTCTGGTTAATTCTTTAATTTTATTAACAACCAATTTTAATGTTCTTTAATATTAGAGCAGGTTGCATTAAACAATTTTTGTTCTTCTTTTGGCTTAAAATAACGGACTATTCCTAGATGACGATAACAAGAAATTAATCTTTTTATTTACATCCTTATATATCAAAAATTTTTAATTCATAAAAAACGCACTTTATAGGACAGCAAAATATTGTTATCCTTTTTCAATTCCTTCTATTAGCTCACACTCTCCCTATATATATATCTTGTTCAAATTTTCAATCGTTCATAAAATACTTTTTATTCATCCACTCAAGTTCAAATAATTTTTTTTGAACTTGCAGTGGATGACACTTGATGTTAATACAGTTTTTCAAATATTAATTTAGTAATTAAATTTAATTAATTAATTTTAGTTCTTTTTAGATTTAAGTTGCATATATCTACCAATAGATGGCGCCATATAAACTTAAAAAAATGATTGAAAATTATTTATAAAGGACTTTCTGCAATATAGTGAAAAAAAAGTAGGAATTGACTTAAAAATTTTTTTTATAGATTACTTGTTTTGTTGAAATTTTTTAAAAATCATAATAAATTTAAATAAAAATAAAAATAAATAAAAAACAAGTTATGCGCAAATTTCAAGTTTCGTTTAAATCAATTAACTCTAATCAATCTACGAATATCAATGGGGAAAAAAAAAAACCTCATGAAATTTAACAGAAAGCATATTACAATAATAAAAAACTATGTAAGGAAACAAAATAAATTATTTAGTTTTCTGTCTTAATAAGTAATAGTAAATAATAGTGCTTCGCGAAGACACAACAAACACACAATTATGGTGGGGGTAGAACATCTGACCACCCCCTAAAAAGTCTGCCGCTCCACCCTAATAGCGTTGAATCCGCTTCGTCCGCACATGTCGTTCCTGTAAAGAATGAATACCAAATTACCCATCTCCCGAAAACGAAGAACACTTTTTAAAAAGTAATTTTAGCAATACTGTTTCAAGGTAATGGAAGTATAGCAAAATTCACAAAGTTCTCTTGTTAATTTATTTCAAATTAAAATTTTCTTATAAAATAATAACAATTTCCATTTTTTAAAAAATTAAGTGATTAATATGAGAGTTTTAAATTAATATTCAGCTTTGTAGTTATGAATGTAGGAGCCTGATGCCCGAGTGACTAGCGCTCTAGTGCTCGGTGTCATGGATATTTGTAGCGGCCCTGACTATCTTAAGCTGCAGGTTTCATTTAAAATGACTGTAGGGTGTGGGGCTGACAAACCTACCCTATAAAAGGGAAATCACCTCCAGTCTCTAAATCTGCCAATGGCAGACAGCCTTGGTTGTCCTTGGGGCTGTTGCGCCAGTGAAGAAGAATAAAGGACATTGGTATGCTTCCACACGTATTCATTCAAAACCTTTGTGAAGAGATTTCACTTTTTAATTTTAAAAAATTAAATCAGCATAAATTTTGATTAATATCATTATTTTTGGACAAAAGGAAATTATTTTTATATTGTAGTTTTATAGTATGGCTTTTGATGGCACAGGTTTCGGGTTCGAATTCTTGACAGGTGGCATGGATGTTTGTAGAAGTTCAGAACCAATTTTAAACCGTAGGTCCTGGTCTAATATGACTATAGCGCGTTGGACGTATGGACGACAACCTTATCCAGTAAAAAAAAAGCATTTCATGTTTTTGGAATCTGGATGGCCTTGGATCACCATGGACTGTTGCGCCATTGAAGAAGTTATGAATTTAAAGAGCTAACAAAATACAAACTAAATTTAAAATTCTGAGAAGAGTTGTGTTTATATCATTTTTTTTTTGCGACGAATACATGAATAGGGACTCCACTCTTCTTCCATGGCGATGATATGAATTTTTCAATGAACGACTTTGAAGGTGAACCTCACAAACAACAACACCGAATTGTGCAACTCTGTAAATGAATACCGCTCTCTGTCTCACGGACAACTACATCGCAAGGCGTGTGCGGAAACCAACCGTAACGCGCGTGAATCTTCAAAACCCCAGGGAACCATCAAAGATTTTCTAATCTCGAATTGTTGCAGCGACGGAAGATGCCGTTGAAAGATGAGATGGGATATCTCAAGAGATTTGATTATGTAAATGCGATTTTTTTTTTTTCTTTTTTCAACTTGTCCACGATGTGGAGAACAAAAAGAACAGGCTTCATAAGTCCGTTTTCGACCCAAACCACTTGGTAGGATCAATTGAAGGTCTTCATCGATGAACTGCAATACTGTGCTGCTTTTTAGATAAAGTGGCGTGGCAGCGATAACATGACAGGAAATAGCTCTTAAGAGAATGAAGAAATATGGTTGTGAAAATATTTTAGAAGAAGACATAGAAAGTATTCTTTTATTAATAAATTCATGGAATTTAATATAAAAATAATAAATTTTAATTTAAAAAATTTATGTAGTAAAAAAATTATTGTACATTTGAAAAAATTATGCTATAATCTGATTTACGAAATCAGAGTTACGTTTTTTTTTTTTTCGTTTGACAACACTGCCGCCCACTATCTTCAGTGTTTGTTTATCTTCTCTTGTTAAATCTTGTCATTATTTTGGCTTTGCTGATCAAACTTACTTGTAATTAAAATAATTTATCTATTCTATGAGTACAGAATCATTAAAAGGAAATTTTAATTCTCAATGGATTCCTGTTTTCTTAATTCTCAATCAATAGCCGGTTTTATTTCTTCTTTTATGTCAATAATATTTTTATTAATATATTTATGATTTTTATATGACTTTAAATTTCCCCTATTTTGTGTGTGTGTTTTGATTACGAAAAGCTGTAATGTAATAAGTATTTTTTTCTTCGATTAATTTCAATTGTAAATTTTTTTTTTAAAAATACAAGTGATAAACTTTAGAGTTTGTAATTTGATTGATTTAAATTTTTGTAAGAAAATCAACAAAAAATTTTTTCTTTTTTTCGTTTGGCAACACTGCCGCTCACTATTTTCAGTGTTTGTTTATCTTCTCTTGTTCAATCTTGTCACTATTTTGGCTCTATTGATCAAGCCTACTTGTGATTAAGTTAATTTATCTATTCTATGACTACAGAATCATTAAAGAAAATTTTAATTTTCAATGGATTCCTGTTTTCTTAATTCTCCATCATTGTCTTATATATTTCTTCTTTTATATCAATAAAAGAAAATAATTAAATTATTTAAAAAAAGGAATTTAAATTAAATAATTAATTAATAATAAATAATAATAATTTTTAGTAAAAATAATAATATAAATAATTTCAAATTAATAAAATAAAATAATTTTTAATAAATAATTAATAAAAAATATTTTTTATAAATGATTTTTAAATAAATAACATTAAATAAAATAATAATTTTAAAATTATAAATATTTCTTATGAATAATTTTAATAATTTTTAAAAATAATAAAAATAATGAATAATAATAAATATTTTTTTATTAATATATTTATTTCCTGTAGTTTTATTTTAATTTGATTTTAAATTTCACCTATTTTTAATGTGTGTTTTGATAACGAAAAGGCTTATTATTTTATTATTTACTTATTATTTTATTATCATTATTTTTTTTACCTTCTTTGCTCAAGCATATTCTTTTCAATTGTAAATTTTTTGTAAAAATATAAGTGAAAAATTTTAGAATTTTGTAAGAAAAATTAAAAAAAGAATTTCTTGATTTTTTTTTTTTTTTTTTTCGTTTGGCAACACTGCCGCCCTCATTTTCAGTGTGTCCTTTAATTGAGTGTATTTTTTCTTACCACTTTTTTTTCTTTTTCCACTTTTATATTGGCTTTACTGATTAAAATAGTGCTGCTATGGAAACCACCTTTGATTGAGTTAATTTGTCTGTTCTATGAATACAAAATAATTAAAAGAAAATTTTAATTTTTCACAATTAGTGCTCACGTTCTTGCAATTCTCAGCCAATACTTTTTTTCTTCAATCAAAAGTATTTTTTAGTAATCTCATTTTGATCTTTTTTAAATCTGGTTTATAAATTTCACTTATATTGTCATGTTCTGACTGCAGAAATTCTTTAATTTAATCAGTATTCTTTCAGTATTTCTTTATCAGTATTTCTTTAATCAGTAATCTTTCTTTTTTTCAATTCCTTCTATTAGTTCACACTCTCATATATATATCTTGTTCAAATTTTCAATCGTTAATAAAATACTTTTATTCATCCACTCAAGTTCAAATACCTTTTTTTTTTGAACTTGTAGTGGATGACACTGAATGCTAATACATTTTTTTAAATATTAATCCATTAATTAATTTTAGTTTTTTTTTTTTAGATTTAAGTTGCATGTGTCTAATAATAGATGGCGCCAGATGCAAGAGGAAAATTTCAACTTTATTTGTAAATAGAAAAAAAACTTTTTTTTGCAATATAGTGAAAAAAAAAAAGTAGGAATAGATTTTTTTTTTTAATTTTTTTTTATATTACTTGTTTTATTTCTCTTTGCTGTTAAGCATTTTTCTTTCAATTGCAAATTTTTCATAAGAAGATAAGAAAATTTTAGAATTTTGTAAGAAAAATGATGCTCGTCTTTAAATAAATTGTGGAATGTTTTAGAAATGTGGATTAGAGAATTGATTGTACAAATAATTGTAATTTTGCTAAATATTTTTTCTTCTAAACTGGCATTTTAAGTAATCCTCGGTCCCCATTAATTAAAATTTATATGTGTAACCATGCTTCCTCTTACACTCTAGCAAAGAGCCCCCTTTGGCATTCAGGAGAAATAGTCAATTGCCCTCGTGACTCTCACCTGAGAGGAAGTACAGCGCAACCTATGCTTTCGCTAAGAAACGTTTAATTTATAGTCTCTCATCCCGAGAGGAAATATATTTAACTCACTCCGGAGCATTAGCTGGCTTACGGACTCTCAACTGAGACAAGTATATTTCGAGCAACCTGTGCACAGCTGAGTATCGAGTTTACGGCTTAGAAGTAGAATCCTTCCACGAATCTATAATTATATATCTTTAAATGTGTTAAATATTGTGCATTTCTAATGTATGTGTGTGGTGTTAATAAAGTTGTGTGTGTAAATAAAGCTGTGAGTTCTCACACCTGGGCCTCAAGTATCTCAACCCAACCACACCCAGTTACAATCTGGTTAACCAACCTACACTACAAATGTATTTATAGGCAACATTCATCCTCGACCTAACCAATTTTTGTCAAACCCATGTATCAAGTATCTTTGGGGTATTACTGTATTATAAGAATATAATATATTTATATTTAAAAATACGAACAAAAAAACGCTACAGTTGACTTTGCCATTAATTAAGTAAATTTTAAGCTAATTGGAAAATTTTCTACCAAAAATGCCATTAACGAAATACAAGAATAAATTTGCCAGTAAAAATTAAATTTCTCCGAATTCGTGGCTCAGTGATTACCTGCATCAAGTTCGAATCCATAGATGTGGTCTGTTGATTGTGACAGCTTGTATAATCGTCTCGCATCGACAATCGTGCTATTTGGGGGAGGGGAGTTCAGAATTCGTCTTATACGACACACAATCTCTGCTACTTCTAGATGACCACCCGGAAGATAATGTCTTCCCTTTCATCTCCCTTTGTTAAAACACGGTATACCTCTTCCTAAGTGGGAAATAAAAACCACCGATGTATAGAAAAATAAATTAATATAATAATAATAATTATTATTTAACAAAACAATGAATATGTTTTATTAATGCATATTTACGTGTTTGACTTAATTTTGAAGGTAACTAACTATTATTATTCTTGCTGTTATTATTCTATTTATTATTCTCGCTAATTTCTTGCAAATTTTCAACAAACATTTCTCTACCAATATTTTTTAATTATTATGGAAAGAAAAAAGAAGCACGCTAAAAATTATTCACCATTCACGTTTGACTATCAGAGATGTAGGGAGAATTTTATCGCACAAAACGGTATAAAAGTTAATGTATCTTATTTCATACCAATTCTATATATAACCGCTCCTTTCGTATATTTGGCAATATTAATTCATCGGATTAGCAGTGCCCTCTTTATATTGACTGAACTTCCTCAGTAGTTATCAAGAAATGTCCTTGTGTGGTTGAATATCATACCTTTCTTTTATTTAGCATTCATTTTGACTCTTAAAGATGTAGAAAAAATTATATCATACAAAACGGTAAAAAAGTTAAACATGTTAAACTTATGGGAGAAGTTAAATTTAACGCAACTCTGGGTGATACTCTACATAACCTTTCCCTGTCAAAAAGTTAAATTTTTTTAACAGGCGTTAGAATCAACTTCTAATATAAAAATTTTTTCTATCCTAAATGACAGGCGTTAAAATTTATACTGCTGTTAAATAACTTTAGAAATTCACTAAAATATTCCCACCCGAAGCATTGAATCAACGGCTACTCATAAGTCAGTAGTGACCAGAAATGTCCTTGCATGATTAAATATCACATCCTTCTTTTATTTTCAATTCCTTCTATTAGCTCACACTCTCCCTATATATATCTCCACCTGTCAATAACGAGTTGGCTTGTTTGAGGCAAATTTTCATATCCACCACTTCATTAATCACTTCCCACCCTGATCACGTTTCCACGTCAAGATCAAATACATTTTTTCTTGAACTTGTTCAAATTTTCAATCGTTCATAAATACTTTTCATTCATCCACTCAAGATCAAATACATTTTTGAACTTGTAGTGGATGACAGTTTAATACAGTTTTTTAAATATTAATTCAGTAATTGAATTTAATTAATTTTGAATACTTTAAACAGAGTTTTAGCAGTTTGTAATGAAAACTGAAATCTACAATCAGGCAGTAGCTCAATCGGTAAAATGAAAGAATTTCAGTATTTTCACGTGAAGGTGAAGAATGCGAGTTCAATTCTTGCGAAAATCAATAATTTTTGATAAATTTTTTTGCTTTAAGTAGACGTGTAATCCAAATGCTTTTCTAAAGTGAGTTAGCAGTTGTGTCTTAGTGGTTAGAATGAAGGATTTTCTCAAAAAATAAAATTGAAGAAATTTCATTTTGCCACTTAATATTGTAATTCTGTCATATGTAAACACATATTTATTTTAATATATGTAATTATTTAATAAAAAGTACCTAAAATAAAATTTTCTTTGTTGACCTAAGTAGGAATTGATTTAAATATTTTTTTATATTACTTGTTTTTGTAATTAACTTTTGATATTTGTCCGTATTAACTTAAAAATATAATAAATAATTGTTACATAACTTCGGCTCATCATTAATAACACTATTTTTCCTCTTTCATAAATATGTATTAATTATTAATTTATTAATGATCAACACATTTTATCATTATTTATAGAATAATGTACAATAAATTAATGATTTTTGATTACTTTATTGTATTATTGAATATATTGTATTCAGCAAGTAATTAAGATAAACTGTTCATCAATTACAATTAAATATATTGCTACATCTTATCAATAAATAATCAATGACTAATGAATTTAATTTCCAATAGACCACAGTTAAGTATTTCCGCAGACACAATTAAGCATCACAGCAAATCTTCAAGTACTTCATCAAGACTCCAAATCATTTAATAATTATTTAATGAGTATTATACGGGATAAAATCTACTTAACTTCTTTCTATTCCAACATCGGCTTAGTACCCGACTCGGGTCTTCTCCAACCAAACACATTCTGCATACAAATTAATTTTCAATGCCAATATTGGACAGCGTAAACTTCAGAAGGTAAATATTTAGGAATCATGTTATTGATTTAACATCCCGATTATGCAATTGAAATTGTTTCGCTTTGCTATTCAGTGTTGCTATGCACGTGGTTTAATGTTCTTAAAATCAATTAATTCAAGTATTCTTAAAAATTAAAGAAGTTTGTTATTAATTACAAAGTATGTTGAATGGATTGAGAAGTTAGTTAAAAAGTATTTTGCTGCAACATATATCTCTATTGATGTGAGTGAAACTTTATGTAGAAAAATTTCTGGAACAATTTTTCTGAAATAAAGATTCTAATTGAGAATTTTTGAATATCTTGTCTATATCTCTGTTGATGTGAGTGAAACTTATCCAAATTTGTTTTGTTAGTCGTTCGGAATCCACTTTAAACTGTAAGTCCCGGTTTATTTATCCCTCGTGTGCACAAGATCACCTAGAGCGACAAACCAAAAAACCTATCCAAATATGTAAATAATTCCTGGCACAATTTTTCTGA
Organism: Caerostris extrusa; assembly: GCA_021605095.1. Lineage (NCBI taxonomy): Eukaryota > Metazoa > Arthropoda > Arachnida > Araneae > Araneidae > Caerostris > Caerostris extrusa. The sequence continues at coordinate 10,042 of BPLR01008212.1, read as the reverse complement.
AGAAAAGATCACAACATAATTGAGAATTTTTGAATATCGTTGTCACAAATATCTCTATTGATGTGAGTGAAACTTATCAAATATGTAGAAAAATTATTGGTACAATTTTTCTGAAATAAAGATTATAACATAATTGGGAATGTTTAAATATCGTTACAGTGACGCTGAAACATTTTAAAACTCTTATTGCAGTTTATTTAAATGAGCATGCCAAATTAGAAGATTTAATGTGCAAAGTTTTCTTCACTGCGATATTAAAAAAAGTGCTTGTCTAGTCAATGGTAAAGAGTGTGAATGGTGTCGTGAATGGTGTCGTGAATGCTGTCCTTATTTATCCTTGCTCGGTTTCAGTTACGAGTAAAATTCTTAAAAAAAATTGATGAACTGAAATTAAAAAAAAAAAAATGTGTATTTTATATCTTATATTATATGATATCATCGAAATCTACGATATCTCCACGTTGAGTCTCCAGCTATCTGCACTTAAGACTGCACTTCTTCCAATCTTCTTGCTATAAATCTGAAATTTGCTATGGTTTGCTAAACTGAAATATGTGGACATCTTATGGTTTGCTAAACTGAAATATGTGGACTTTTATGGCTTGCTAAACTGAAATATGTGGACTTTTCTGTCGGCTTTTTTGTTACTATTACAACTGAATGCGTATAAAAGAAAGAGTGAAATACAACCAATATTTGATGTTGCAGACTGAAATTCGAAATTCATCTTTTGACAGCAAAAGTAAACCCATTCTCCCTAACGCTATCGTACAATATGGATGAATTAACGTATCACCGTTTCCAGTTTGTTACCACAAATAAGTGATGTCACAGACCTTTTCCTCTTCAACAGCATGGCCTTGTATGTAGGAGGTGTTCTCATATCTTACTAGTAGGTATCATTCGGATGGACGTATGTTGTTGCTGCTATGTGCCATTGAAATATTTTGAAGCACCTCATATAATGAAATGATCCAGTATTCTTTACATTAGCTCTTCTTCATCTAGGAATATCAGTTAACTCCGTTTGTGATGGTAAGTCTCTTGGTTAACTGTTGCCCACATTGCAAGCTAGGAAATCATAGCCGAATTGCTTTGGAAATGATAAGTAGAGGATTGACGGTATTTTAGTATGTGGATGAAATCTTAAGTAATTTTCAGATTTCTAAGACCAGATATTTCTACAGCATATCTACTTATCGTATATGTAATTTCTTTGAAATGCCAGTATTTGCCATATTACTGTACTAAGGAACTGATATACGTCATCCACATGATTAGATATAATCTCAGTAGTCTTTAGGATTCCAAGATGGATTCTATTATAGCACGTTTCACAATAACGAGCAATGAGATCCACTATAAAATTGATCAGATCACAAATTCATTTGTAGTTTTCTATTACTTTGGGTATACAATTGTTCATTTATGTCATTAGGATGAAAAGAAAAAAGAATTGGTAAAGTTCTCATTTGAATAATTTTACTGCTCATAAGTGTAACAACGAGTTAAAAACTTTTGAATTATTAAAAAAATTATTATTTGTTAGGTATTAGAAATACGAATTTCATCTGATTTTGTTTTACATAATTAAAAGGCTTCAGATAAATATATTCTTATAATTAAAGGAGGTTTTTTTTAAAAGAAACTAGCAGATATTCCCCTATAGTGCCTGGTTATAGAAAATAAAGTATTTTTAATTTTAGTAAATTTTATTAAAAAATATTTATACTGAGTAAAAGATTTCAGGTTTTAAGTAACTCGTCTTAAATAATATAAATAAATCATTCTTATCCGCGAATTCTCATTTTTCTCACCATTAATCTGGCAACATTTATTTTTTCGAATAAAATTGTGTTAGTTTTGAAAATAAATTGAAAACTTATACTGTACATTTTCTACCTAAATTTTTACAGTAATATACCTTATGGCGCCATCTAGTGGCGTGAAAATCTGATGGCAATAAGAAACGAGGTTTTATATAATTAAAAACAATTAATAAAAATTTTGCCTAATTTTTGGCTAAAATTTTGGAAACGAAATAATAAATTAAAATTTTTTTTTCTAAAAGTTATAGATTTTAAGTTATGCTGAAATATACATACATACATGATTTTTTTACATAGAGATGAAGGTAAAACATATAACAAATTTTTAGTTGCGATAAATTATTAATTTTTAAGAAGATTAACTGATGGAAAATAATTACGACTCTCTGAATGTAACAATTTGATAATAATTAAATGAATTAAAGAAAAGAAATATAAGACAATAGATTTGTTAACTTAGAATGGATATTACAAAAATGGATATTACTGACTTTTAAGATGACAAAAACTTATTTTATGGTAATCTGAGTGTTATTTACATACATATATATATATAATATATATATATATATATATATATATATATATATATATATATATATATATATATATATATATATATATATATATATATATATATATACTAATAGAAGTAGGCATACGTTGTCCTGCCAAAAAAGAAAAAAAAAAAAAAAATGCATTGTAGAAAATTGCATATCTCAAATAGTTATATTCTCCATGTTCCAACATATGTGCATATTATTCTTCATGGATGTCGTTTGAACGGTATATAAGATGAAATGCTGCATCACCATCTGGTGGCAAGTAACAATAAAATGGATAGCGCGAACCTGTTTTCCGTACGTGAATACATATTATTACCAATTTTCATAGCGATTGGTTGAACGGTATGGAAGTTGATATACTGCAGCACTAACTGATGGCGACTTGCAACAAAGGGGATAGCATAAAAACATTCTCCATGTTTTGCCAAACCCACACAAAACATTTCATCAAAATTGGTCTAGCCGTTTAGGAGGAGTTCAGTGACAAACACACGTACAAAAGAATTATATCTATTGCAGCGCCACCTACCGGGTCCAATTGGGAATCTAAATCATTCAAGGACCCACTCAAATATACACATAAAATTTCAGAAAATTGGTCCAGTCGTTTAGGAGGAGTTCAGTGACAGTGTATAAATATTATATCTATTGCAGCGCCATATCTGGTAATTGATAATAAAAGGGACAAGATATAATTTTTCCAGTCATTTTAGACTTGCTCTAAAATATTAGTATTGGCAATATATAAAAGAAAAATTATTTATGATTTGAATATCATATTAATGCAAAATATACAGGCATTCATACAGGCATTAATTAATAATAGTTCTCAGCTTATGGTGGGAATGAGGCATGGCGGCATTCCATGGTGACGAAACGATTAACATCTCAAACTTTGCAACTACCTGATGAAAGTTTTGATATTAGTTATCACGCCGCAGGCAGGACTCTGTATAATAAGGAAACCGCAAAAGAAAAAGCAAGATTATAATCATCTGTTACTTTGTATGAATTATTGTGGTCATCCTGATGTTATTTATTGACTTATTATTTCTGCCCTATTAAGATGGGATTCATAGTTAACCTTCGGTACACCTGTTTCACTAATTTGAATGTTGGTAATTAAAATACTGTTAAAAACACAATAGGATTCATAAAACTAAACTCATTAAAAATTAATATTTGCATAAATGATGTATATCAGGAAGGACGTCAAGTCAACAAGAATCAAAACATTTTTTTATGGTGATGATGATTCTATGTTAGTAGAAATCAAATATCACCTATCAGAGAAATATGTTGGAGCATACCTGAAACAAATCAATAAAATTCAAAATCATGTTAATTTTCAGATTTTGCAGAAGAATTTCGACACATTTCAAGAATTCAAAGACAAATTATTTTTATTAAGCTAATGTGCTACACATGGTTTTGGGATAAAAGAGTATAATAACTTTTTCTAGCTAGGTAGGATATTTTTATCTTATAACTAGCCATTGGCAGAAGTGGGAAGTCGAGAATTTTTGAAAGAGTCGGAGTTAAGAGTCGGTATAAAAATCAGTCTACGACTCCGACTTAAATTATTTGTAGGTTGGGCTATCAGATGAATTGTAACTGGGTGTGGTTGAGTTGAAATACTTGAGGCACTGTTTGGAGAACTTACAGCTTTATGTACACACGCACAAACACCACACACATACAATATTTAACACATTTAAAGACATGTAATTATAGTTTCGTGAAAGGATTCCCTTTCTAAGCCGAAATGCCAATACTCAAGTAAGCGCAGAGTGCGCGAAAGATACTTCCTCTCCATGTGAGAGTCTGTAGGTCAACTAATACGCAAGGTTGTTTTAAATATATTTCCTCTCGGGGCGAGAGACTATAAACTCAACGCTTCTCAACAAGAGCGCAAGTTTTTCTGTACTTCCTCTAAGGTGAGAGTCTCGAGGGCTACTGACCATTTCTCCTGAACGCCACAGGGCGCGCTCGTGCAGTGCATAGGAGGAAGACCGATTATAAATTTATTATTTTTTTTTTTCAAAATTTTGGAGACTCTCGAACTTGAAGTAGAGGTTTCCAAGACTTGAATTTAGCATTAATTTGGCGATCGTACAGTAAAGATAAATAATTCAAAATGATATTCTATTTTCTATGGTCTATAGTTTATGGTCTACTCTATGATGGTCTATAGTCTATGGTCTACTCTATGATGATCTATAGTCTTTGGTATATTGTTTATGGTCTACTCTATGATGATCTATAGTCTTTGGTCTATTGTTTATGGTCTACTCTATGATCTATAGTCTATAGTCTATAGTTTATGGTCTACTCTATGGTCTATGGAAACAATGAAAGAAAGGGTTAACGTAATAATGAGTTATCTAAACTTCAATAATTTAACACGTATAAATCAATTCATTGGAGTATTAGAAAATTACTTTAGCCATATTTTCCAAAGGGTAAAAGAAGGAGTATTAAAGTTTCACCTTTTTCACCCACCAAATTTTAATTAAATGGATGCTATATATTTGCTTTTAGCGGATTTGTTTACTTATTACAGAATACTTTGTTTCGTTATAGATAATGATTACAACGTAAAACCACACGAAACAAATGATTAATAATATATAATTTTCTGGGACAGATGGTACTACACGTCATTAATCACTGTTCTTCTAAAAAAGGAATGAAACCACACCGGAAGTCTAGTTTACTACCACAGCTACTTTGTATCAACTCAAAGTAATTTTTAAAACAGGAAATATTTTTACTTCTTCTACATTTTATAATATAATTAACTTACTCGGAATAAATGAATGCGATTTTTCTATCAAGAAAAATATTTTCGTTTCTTCGAATTCTTCATAATATTCGAACTCTTCGGAAAGTTTAATTAGCTGTAATTCTTAATAGAAATGCTTTTATCATAAGAATCTCTTTAATATAAAGGATAAATTTCCCATTAATACCTATACAATGTGTTCACACAGACGCTTTTAGTTATCCCAAGAACATTCGAATTGGTGTGGGAAATCGGCTAAAATTTCTGATTCCTGAGTTTTTATATCAATTTCAGATTCTTGTCTCTTTTTACATTATATTTTGTACTATGACCTTTATTGGAGCCTGATGGCCGAGTGACTAGCTCTCCGGCGCTAGCTGCTGCAGGTTTCGGGTTAGAGTCCCGGCGGTGCCAAGGATATTTGTAGTGGTTAGGAATCCACTTTAAACCATAGATCTCGTCTAATATGACTGTTGGTTGTAGTGTTGATAACGCTACCCCTTAAAAAAAGAAAACATCTCCTGTCTCGAAATCTGCCAGCAGGCAGACGGCCTTGAGATCATGTAAGGACATGATTTCGTGGTACATCATCTCGTTTGGTTTTACATCATGTAGGGACATCATATCGGTTGTCGTTTGATTTATCATGTAGGGATATATTCTCGTTTCTTTTGACAGCTAGATGTTCAGGTACTGGTGTCCTTTATCTCACGACTCCACACTCAAAAGGCTAGCATGGTGCAATTGAATTTAGAATGGTGAAATATCTTCCTGGTGATGAATCCCACTTTTCTTTGAACGCAATAATAGCCAAAGAACGGTTTGGAGACTACGTAACGGAAGCTCTGAATAGGCTTTAACGAGGAAACGTCATACCGACCATATACCTGGAATTATGGATTGGAGTGATATCGTATGTGGTAGGCGTATGTGGTACTCTAGTCTTCTTTTCGAGTACTCTAACTACTTGGTTTTATATTGATTTCAATACTGACCTAACTTAGACCCAAAGATTATTTTTCGAGATAACCCTGGATCCCTTTATCAGCAAAACAATACCAGGCACTACTCTAAACAGCCTATATGGTTTGAACATTTTACTAGGCCCCATACAAACAAAAATCTCTCCTGTTCCAGAATCTGCCAGTAGGCAGACTGCCTTGGCCCACCAAGGGGCTGTTGCGCCAATGAAGAAGAAGAAGAAGAACTAGTGCATTACCCGGTCACTGAGTTAGCGTTCCTTATTATACTGTTTTCCAAAATCGGGCATTTTAACTTAAGGTCAGTTTTAATACAGCAGCAGATATGCAGGCACTCTTTTGCATCCTCATCCCCTTTCATTAAGCCCGATACAAAGATTTTCCAGCTTACAGATTTTTGTTCTTAGAACAGAAGCAGGACACCCACCAGGCAGAGTTCTCTATTAAAAAAATTCGAGTATTCTAAAAGTTACCTTGTTATTATCTTAATAAAGATATTTGCAGTTAATTAAACTACCTTAAAAAAATAAATATTCACTACTTAAATACTTATCATTTAAGATTTACCTTTAAATACTTTTATTACTCGTTTCCATGAAATTAAATCACCAAAAAGTTAAATACCTTTTCAACAACTCCATATATGAACAGCATATATTTCTTGAAGTATTCCTCGAAATACTTCAAAAAAATGCTGCCATCCCTCAAGCAATCTTATTGCTTGATAATTTGCTTGATATTTTAATAATAAAATTGTATAATAATTATTTTAATATAATAAATATTTTATTATATTTATATTTTATTATATTTATATTTTATTATATATAAATATTTTAATAATAAGATAATTTTAATAATAAAATCAATACTTCTTTGAAAAATACTAAACGCTGCATTTTAAATGACTGAAAATAGACATTCATAAGTAATATTCGTCAATGTTAATCGCTAACATAAGCTCCTCATTCTAAACATTAAATAAGATGTATTACCGATTCTAAACCAAATTACCTAGTCATTCTTATGCATCATTTTTTAATTAAGCTCAATGTAAAGATTTTCCAGTTTACAAATTTATTGTTCTAAGTACAGAAAGCAAAATATCCACCAGGTCACTCTGTCCGAGTTCTTTATTAACAAATTAATTTACAATTTGGAATAAAAATTATAATTAAAAAAAAAACCTGAAATAATAATTGAAAAAAAATCAAGTATTCTAAAATTTACTTTGTTATTATCTTAATAAGATATTTGCAGTTAATTAAACTACATTTAAAATAAATACTCACTACTTAAATACTTGTATCATTTAAGATTTACCTTTTTTAAATATTTTTAATACTCGTTTCCATGAAATTAAATCACCAAGAAGTTAAATACCTTTCCATCAACTCCATATATGAACAAAAGATTTCACGACTCCAAGAAATGCTGCCATTCCTCAAGCAATCTTATTAAAAATCAATACTTCTGTGAAAAATACTAAACGCTGCATTTTAAATGACTGAAAATAGACATTCATAAGTAATATTCGTCAATGTTAATCACTAACATAAGCTCCCATTATGAACATTAAATAGTTGTATTACCGATTCTAAACCAAATTACCGAGTCATTCTTATGCATCATTTTTCATTAAGCTCAATGTAAAGATTTTCCAGTTTACAGATCTATTGTTCTTAGTACAGAAGCACGATATCCACCAGGTCGAGTTTTCTATTAAAAAATTAATCTAAAATTTGGAATAAAATAATAGCTTTTAAAAAAATCTAGAAATAATAATTGAAATAAAAATCAAATATTCTAAAAATTACTTTGTTATTACCTTAATAATAAGAATTTTGCAGTTAATTAAACTACCCTTAAAATAAATAATCACTACTTAAATACTTGTATCATTTAAGACTTTCTCTTTTAAATATGTTTATTACTCATTTCCATGAAATTAAATCACCAGAAAGTTAAATACCTTTTCATCAACTGCATATATGAACAAAAGATTCCTCGAAATACTTCAAGAAATGCTGTCATTCTTCAAGCAGTCTTATTAAAATCAATATTTCTTTGAAAAATACTAAACGCTGCATTTTAAATGACTGAAAAATAGACATTCATAAGTAATATTCGTCAATGTTAATCGCTAACATAAGCTCCCATTATGAGCATTAAATAAGATGTACTACCATTTTAAAACCAAAATTTGATGCCTAGGTATCTTTACTTAGAAGATAAAAATGATAATACGACACTATTTAAAATGCCTTTGATATTTACGAGTCCTTATCATCTTAGAGAATGAATATTATTCTAAATTATTCTTTTTAATAGAATGTTATGCAAAGGATGAGTGAAATTAATTAATTAAATACATAGAAGCGAGTGATTTGTCTTTTATTTTTGGAGGATCTAGTATGCTTTTAATTTTTTTTTGCACTGTGTAGTTTCAAAAATGTATGCATTTTAAAGATATTTCTAAGAAGATTATCATTTCCGTGGGAGTATGTGTGATATTAAAAAAAGCTTCTTTATAATTCTAAGCTTTGATCATACCTTGATGACATGAAAGATATATTATTTTATTTTTAGTGAAGAATTTTATGCGAAAAGCTGCATCTAGGCTTACTACAGCTTTAATAACTTTTCCTCCGAAAATTCTTAATAACTGAAATTTTCTAAATAAACAATTTGAGTTTAGTGTCACTGTTGATTTCGAGAACACTTTTGAGATGTTTATTTATTTATTCCATTTCTTTTCCTTTTTGTTTTTGATATTCGCGGAGGTTTAAATATTTTAAGAAATGATGCGCTATCTATCTAAGGATTTATTTGGAAATAGCGGGAAGGAAAAAATAATGAACAAATTCGTTGATGGAAAATTTTTGTGAAAGAATTTAATGTCTTCCTCAGCTTTTCAAATGATTTCGACGAGTATTAACATATTGAGTGTTTATTAACAGTAAGAATTTAATAAAATAGTTAATTTCGCATGATAAAAGAATAAATTGTAGTTAATAAATTAATAAATTGCAGTTTTTCAAAGTTAATTTTTAAAGTGAATTAAATTTCACATTTGAAACTTTATCTAAATTATTGAACCTTTTATTTTTATTGCTGTTTAGAGTTTCAATTAGATGTGAAATTTTATATTAATATTTGTTTGTATATTTATTTATTCAATTATAATTATTATTATTTTTGTATATTCAATCTTAATTTTTGTTTGTAAATTCAATCTTAATTTTTGTTGTTTGAAATTATTTGTTTTGTAAATTTAATCTTTTGTTTGTAAACTGTTTGTTTTGTAAATTAGATCCTAATTTTTGTATGTAAATTTTTTGTAATTGTAAAAGAATTTCCATTAGATGTGAAATTAGTTCTTAATTTTTTGTTTGCTTTGTAAAATTGATCTTTAATTATTGCTTGTGAGCTGCTTCATGTTTTGTAAATTATATCTTAATTTTTTTTGTTTGTAAATGTTTATGTTTTTATGTTTTTTTTGCAAATTGTTTGTTTTGTAAATTCAATCTTAATTTTTGTCTGAAAAGAACTGTTTGTTTTTGTATAAATTTAATCTAAGTTTTGTTTGTAAACTGTTTGTTTTGCAAATTTGATATTAATTTTTTATTGCAAACTGTTTATATTGTAAATTAGATCTTAATTTTTGTTTGTAAATTCGATTTAAGTTTTGTTTGTAAATTGCTTGTTTTGTAAATTCAATCTTAATTATTGTTTGTGAACAGTTTGTTTTTGTAAATTCTTAATTTTTGTCTGTAAACTGTTTGTTTTGTAAATTCAATCTGAATTTTTGTTCGTAAAATTGTTTGCTTTGGTAAATTGTTTGTTTTGTAAATTCAATCTTAATTGTTGTTTGTAAATTCG
>BPLR01008211.1:0-18276 GCA_021605095.1 Caerostris extrusa | reverse complement strand
TTTAAGCAACTTTAAAAAAAAATAAATAAATAAAAAAAAATTTCAAACATGTATAATGTAGTAATTTTTGTTTGCTATGCTTTTAAAAATATTATAATATAATGCTTAAATAAAAATATGTTTACCAATAAATATGGCTATTATTTTGGGATCTGTGTTTTGTGTCCTCGATCAGCTTTTGGTTTCCTTGACGATTTTCAACGTTTTTTATTGGTTTTTTAATTATTTTCACGGACTATTCTTGTTTATTTAAATTTCTTTCAAGTGCTTTTATAAAATCGCTTGAAATTCTATAATTTTTAATTTAATTTTCTTTTTTCTTCAATTCCTACTATTAGTTCACACTGTTCCTATATATATCTTGTTCAAATTTTCAATCATTAATAAAATACTTTTTATTCAACCACTCAAGTTCAAATACATTTTTTGAAACATGCCGTGGATGTACACTTGATATTAATACAATTTTTTCAAATATTATTTCATTCATCAGATTTAATTAATTAATTTTAGTTTTTTTAGATTTAAGTTGTATGTATCTACCAATAGATGGCGCCAGATGTAAGAGGAAAATTTCAACTTTATTTATAAAGGACTTTCTGTAATATAATGAAAAAAAAAATTGGAATTGACATTAAAAAAAAAAAATTTTTTTTTTATATTACTTGTTTAATATTGCATTGTAAAGAATTTTTTTTTTTTAATATTTGCGTTGTTAATATTATCCAATAAATTAATATGACACGGATGAAAATAATTCCCAATTAAATGAAGATTTAGGTTAGATTTAAAGTTTTTAATAAAATTTATAAACATTTTTCACATTGATTGTTTTAATCATGAGAATCAAAAATGAAAATTTATTGACATTTAAAAATGTTGAAAAGGTAAAAATTTTAAAAATGTATTGACATTTTAGGTGGCATTTAATATTATTATTTTTAAGAAGCACTTTCCACCATACATGCAAACATATATTTATATATAAATTCTAGAGATGCAACCGTGCGTCCTGTTGTGTACTGCCCTGTGGCGTTCATGAAAAATAGTCAGTAATCCTGTAGTCCAGGGTGGCCAATCGGCGGCCTGCCTTCAATATATTTCCGGCCCGTGAGATTTATTGCACTTTTACAAAATATATTTATTTTATAATGGCTAAAGTATTGAAAACTAATGTATTAAAAAAATGCATTATGTGTTCATCCATATATTCAAAAAATGAACTGTCGAAATTAACTTTGATTTTAAAATAATATTCTCGCAAATATATAAAAGATATTGCCTGTTTTATTCATGAGTTTATAGTTATGGATTCGCAGAATAATTAAATTATATTCTACAAACTCATGATGCTCGCGCATCTTGGAATATCTAATACAACAAGCTCCATGTTTCACTGTAAGTGACCTCAGTGACACATCCCTAGATATGCACAGTTGATTGTTGATAGCAGAGCAAACCAGACTCTTAGTTGAAGTTGTTGGCGCGTTTTGCTGAATTTACACCTGCGAATCGTTTTTTTTTTTTTTCTTCCGAAAATGATATTGTTCAAACACAAAACACGCTTAAACATAACGGATGCTAATCTGCAGCACCAATTACGATGCGCATATACACAAATTGAGATTTACAAAAGCTAAGTGAAAGAGTGGAGAAACCAATATTGAACTAGTAAAAATAAATATTTTTTAATGATTTCATTTTCTTTATTTCGTTTATATTTATATATTTCCTTTTTAGTGTTATATATTTCTTTACAATGTGAGTTTAGTATCATTATTATTATATTATCTATGTTTAGATGTAAGAATAATAATAGCAAAAACAAAAATGTTCATTATTAGCAAACACAAACACTGATTATGTTTCAATTTTCACTCCAAAAAAAATATTATGGGTCTAATTGTAACATGGAATACATAATTTTATTTGCTGCCCGCGGAGTTAGGATGCATTTCAAATTGCCCATAAGGTTATTTGGGTTGATCACCACTGCTCTAGACTTTCATCCGAGAGGAAATACAGCGCAACCACGTGCTCCAGCTGAGAAAAATTTAGTTTATAAGCTCTCATCAGAGAGGAAATATATTTAACACATCCTGCATATGTGTTGGCCTATGAACTCTCACCCTGAGTGGTAGTATATTTCACATCCCACGCGTACCTGAATATCAAGTCTTCGGCTTAGAAGTGAAATTCTTCCACGAATCTATAATAATATGTCTGAAATGTGTTGAATATTGTATGTGCGTGGTGTTTATGCGCGTGTCAATAAAGCTGTGAGTCCTCAATCTGTGTCTCATGTATCTCCACCCAACCCCACCCAGTTACAATCAAATTGCCCAACCTGCCCACTACAATCTGGCTCAACGTGGGGCCCGTTCAACCAACAACACTACAGAATTATATACATACATATATATATATATATAATATTCTTGAAATATAATGACAAGGAAATAGGAAATAATAATAATCAATAATTAATTTTTATAAAATTGGTTTAATCTCTGATGCATCGCCATGGCCACAAATATCAGTGCCCCAAAAGAAAGAATTGTCAGAAGATGTTTTTAATTTTACAAGTGTGTTTTTGTCACTGATTAAGCGTATAAAAAAGCAAATAGCAAAAACATAATTTATTCTAGGAAAATTTTTAAAGAAATAAAGGATGTAATACATCATTGCATCACCTCTAGTTCGAATGCACTATGTATACGATCCGTTATTGAGACAAGCAGTTCTTATGTTATCTGCAATATGTTGTTAGCGTGTCTCTAGTTATGGATGGAAACAATGTCATTAACTCGCTTCGATGACAACACAAGGTCATCTCTGATAGCACGTAACTCTACAATAATGAAAGCTGCATACAAGTCCCTCAGGGCGACTGTTTGTGGGTAGGGTGGATGCACACCAGCATTCTCTACTAATTCTACAAATTCCTACTTGTCGTGCAGGTCATTCCACAAATTTGCAGAGTGACAAATCTGAGGATCAGGCAAGCCAATGAAGTGAGTCAATGTTCAGGGAGTAAGTAATGCGATACCCTTTCTGTGTGTAACCTGTTTAAAATTTCTTCATGGAAGCCTTGCCATGAGGAGGCAATACATGTGATGGAAGGATGTCATGAATGTATAGCTGAGCTATTATGGTGCAGAGATTCGATATAAGAAAAAAGGGGACCGAGTGCCGTACACAATGGTACCCCCAAACAACTACATCAATTGGCCAAGGCGAAGTGTGCAAATCATGGTGAAACTCAAACAGCAGACAGTATTGAAATGTTCCCCACGATTACACCAAATACGCACATGATGGCCAGCAGAGCCCAAACAGAATAGCGATTCATCATTGAAGACTACTGTCTACTTCATTACACTTATCACTCAAACTGAAGGAAATACGGACTTCTGTCAGAGGCAAAACACGTAGTGGGTGCTGCAGAAGCTTAGTAATTGCAATCAAATGTCTAATGCAATATCCATTGACACAATTCAATACGTCTGCAAGACATCTAATGCAATACGCAGAGACATAAGGGGTCCGTACAAATCATAGTCGTCAGTAGCTTGCCGGATAATGATTTGCGATTTGTGTGTGTGTGATATTGAACTCACTCTCATTCACATGTCCCAACACCTTCTTACATTGTATTGCCAGAACGACAGAATTAAGAGTGCAATTTGCAAGCGTCCCCCCCCCCACTCTAATTTCCATTATCTCAATAATTCTTTTTCCTGCAAATTCTTTCAATTGCTTCGATGGCAACGTAAGCCAGTCTCTGATGGTAGGGTACCTTTGTAGCTGATAAACTGCATACATAGTAGATCGGGCGACTATTTATTGGGTAGGATAAACAGCACCCGAATTCTCTACTTGGGCTTACGTAAAGCGCTATCACACTACAATTTGAATCATTCGCAAGTGTGTTTTAACACAAATTTTCATGGCAAGTTTTATAGCAGTTCAGTATCTAATTCTGAGATGCGCTAATTTTTATGGTAAAAACAATTTATAAACTTTTCAATGTCATTCAAATTGCAATTATATATTGTGCAGCTGCAAATGAAGTTACTCTAAATGAAACAGAAGTTATAAAATAACTTCTAAAAATAAAGTAAGGAAAAGAGAGAGAAAAAAAAAAAAAAGGCTGCACATATTTTTTTCTCTCAATAATTATCAACTAAAGTTTTAGTAATAAGTATATAAAGTATAAAATATCAAATTCTGTATTAGATTTGATATTGTTGCTTTTAATTATCCAAAATTTAAAAAATGTAAATTTGTATGCATAGCAAATTATTTTATTGCAAAATTAATCGCTGTATTATAAATTATTTAAATTAATTATTAACGATCAAAAGAGATAATGAAAATTTCATACTTTTTCTTATTAATATTTTTTTGTTTTTGTTCATGAGAAGTTAACAATTTTTCCAAGTCAAAACGTGTTAAATATCAGTCAATGTTTTTTGTTTTTTTTTATTCTTTCAATGAGATGTGATATCTCATCTTTATTTATTTTCCCACAATCATTTTTTCTATCTTTTGAATTTTTATCTCTGGAAAACGTAAATTTTTATCTTTTTATAACAAAAAACATTTTATAAATAAAAAAATAGGCTAAGTTAACGGTTATGCAACTGCTGGCAATCTTAACACGTGTGGAGCAAATGACGTAACACGTGATGATTTCATCCTTGCATGACGTAAACGAACTGCTGTTTCCTCATTGGTTCCTTCAAACGAAAATAATTAAATACACAAAGATAAAATAACTGACAAGTGCGCATGCGTAAAACAATTGATTCGAAAAGCTTAAAACCTGTGTTTCAGGCTAGAATCGAGCGTTATGCTGCTGACACTTATGTGTGTAAGAAAAGAAAAGCAGCAGTGGTTAAAAAAGATTGTTCTCTGTAAAAATAGACATGTTTTGACAGTTTGTAAGAAGTTTCTGTGTTTACAAATCATTCTAGTGCAGCAACATCCACAGGATTGTTATTATTTTAGCTAGAAAATAACATTTTTGCAGACATGTTTGGATTTGATATATATATTTGGATATCAATATTAATAACTGCATTTGTAGGATATTGTACTTCGGTGTATTTGTAAGTTTTTAGTACATAAAAATAGTTCCTATTTAAATTTTATTTTATGATTCCCTATTTTTAGAAATATAAAAGAGAAATTTTAATCTAATAATATATTTAAATTTATTATATAAATATATAGATAATAATAATAATAAAACACACTATCATTCTTACATTATAAAAATAAAAAGTATGTAAAGGTAAAAGATTTTGGAAATTTTACTCATGTAACCCATACAAAGTTTTTAAAAATATTTTAATGTTATTTACAAGAATTACAATGATTTGGAGAAGATATTTTATATTGAAAATATTTCTAAAGGATTTTTATAATTTATTCTTATTCAGTAAGAATCCATAACCACTAATTTGTTATATTTTATACACTTACAAGTTAATAATAATAATAAAAATGTTATAAACTCTTCATCTCATAAAATATAACAATCCTTGATATTTTCCACAATTTTTACTAATATTTAATATTAAATGTGTGAAATAAAAAATCTATTGTGTTATTACGTTGCAAAAATAAAAATAACCATTGTCTAATTATTTAAAATCAGAGATGTAATTTATTATTAATCGTTGATTTTCATAACAAAAATTACGTTAAAAGTTACTGCTTAATATATCTTGTTTTTATTACAGAAAATAAAACAGATTTTGCTTAAACTGAATTATATTTATTTAATCTATATATATATATCCTTATTAATATTTTTACGTAATTAATACATTTTTAGTATATACATACATATATATATATATATATACTAAAAATGTATTAATTACGTAAAATATTAATAAGGTATAATTAATTTTATTTTTAAGTGCTAAAAATTTTTGTACTAATTCTAATTTCTAAGTGCTATTAAAATATTTTTATTCCCATCATAGCATATTTTTTTTAAATAATTAATTTTTATATTTTTTAAACACATTGCGTTATTTACTTAAATTTTCATAAGTGATTTTAAAAAACGAAAATAACTAATAATATAATTTATTGCACGTATTCATTTGAGAAAAGCTACATTTAATAAAAAACCAGTACTAGGGGAAAACATTTTTTTCTCCCTCATCCAAACTTATGGAGCGTCCGTCATTATAAATGACCTTGACGGATTTCAATAGGAGGATTTTTTTATAAGACGTGGCGCATGCGTATCTCTGCACAAGCACGTCATGACAGAACAGATAATTCAGTGGACAATGGAAAATTTTGCTAATATTATTTTCCTATTATTATTATTATTATTTCGATAGAAGCACATTTTTAACAAAGGTTACTTATACTTGATAATAAAATAGATAATATTAAATACATTATTTTTTTTTTTAACATTTAAGTATTTATTTTTAATCAAACGAAGCCTGTATCAATAGTTGACCTCTATATTCTAATGTATTATTTGTAAAAATTAGAAAAAAATACTGAATACGTTTTTTTTTTTTCCCCTTCGAATACTTCAGTATCTTATTTTGTTATAAAATAAAGATTGGAATAGTATCCCTGTTCTGTCATGTCAAATAGGCTCCGTGGAATATAGTAGTAAATGTTTATTATTATTATATTACATTTTCAGGTATGTCTCAAGAAATGACAACTATTGGAAGAAAAGAGGTATACCTTTCGTGCCACGAATGAATATGATCAAGCTCATGTACTTGGCCAATAGAAAGGTAATAATCCTCGATCTTAAGATAAATAAAATATCAATAGAAAAAATAAACGTTGAAATTACACAGATTATTTCGGCCATTGTAGAAACATTAGACACGGAAACATTAGATGCCGAACTTCGCTCCCTAGCTACAAAACATTTCACCAACAGTTTAAAATTTTGTCTGACAATGTTGTTAGAAAACTGTTAAAAACAAACAAAAAAATTTTTTCCGATCATTAAATAGAATAAAATAAATTTAAGATACATTTCATTTTTTGCAATTCTACTGATATTCCTTTCCTTTAAAATTGTTGTGATTGAACCTCAGTTGTGATAGATCCTCCTTTAAATGACTTGGCCGAAGTTGCCCTAACAATTATGAAGAAACACCCCCAAGAAAACATCTGAACTGTTCACACCCTTCCTTCGTGGAGATCATCTGCCATCTTGAAGATGTTCCTTTAAAATTGTGGATGTGATGTAGTAGTGATGCATCCTGGGTAAAATCACCTAACTAGCAATAAGAATCAGAATTATAGCATCAAAGTTCCTGACATTCGGAAACAACAACTCTTAGAGTGGATCTGCTATGTTTAATCCTCAGCATCCAGCAGTGCGGACGAACATCTGTGAACTACTTGTTAATATAAGAGGCGATAGATAACGTCACCAACAAGGGATGTAACTCCGTACGAGGATGTGGTCCGTACGGGGACTCCAATGTAAGAACAAGGACAAGGAAGGAAAGCAACGGAGTTGGCGATGGCTCGAATAAGTATTTAATACACTATTTGGAAGAAAGTGACGGACACCCCTCGAAAAGTCGACAATACAGCTGACACATGCGCAATAATAGGTATCACGTGTCAGCCATATCCTATAAATACTCTGTGGAACGACTAGAAAGTAGTTTTTGTCAAGATGCCGCCACGGGGAGAGTTGTCTGAGTTCGAGAAAGGTGTGTTGGTTGGATTGCATCTTGCCAAGGTGTCAATTAGGGAGATATCCCGTCTCCGTAACTGCTCAAAATCAACTGTAGCTCGTGTTGTGTGTCGCTGCAAGACTGAGGACACTGTCAGAACGTGTTTGGGTATGGCGTTTACCAGGAGAACGCCTTTTGCCCGAGTGTTCCCAACTGTAAAAGTTTGGTGGAGAAGGATTGATGGTATGGGGCTGGCCCACTGGTGAAGGTTGATGGCGCGATGAATGCCGATAGATACTGTGATATTTCTCGATCAATCTTTGATTTCCCTACCTTTGGGCAACGTACTATGGATGATTGCTGGTATCAAGACGACAACGCAACATGCCATGTTGCAAAGAGGACTCTTGATTGGTATGTGAACGACAACGTTAAACGCATGGAGTGGCCGGCGCAGAGTATCCTGTTCTTAACCCAATTGAACATCTCTGGGGCGAATTGGACCGTCGGTTGGGGCCCTGCACCCCACTCCCCAAAAGCATGGTGAACTATGGAACTTCCTGTTAAATATTTGGAAGGAAATCATCTTTCCACTACTAATTTGGGAAGCGTACCCAGAAGGGTTGCAGCTGTGATCGCAGCCAAATGCCGTGTGGCCAAAACTCTTGGCCCCATCATTAATTTTAATAAATATGGGTTTATGTCGTTATAGTGTCCCGTCACTTTCTTCCACATATGTGTATATAATATAATTAACTGAGAGTCGTCTCACCCTTAAAGATAAGAAACGAAAAAGAAGCCAACACATTTTGAGTAATTCTCTTCTACTAATGACGTAGAAGGAAGGAAAAGGGAGAGGGGGCAGCTTCCGTTGTGATGGAGCGCCCGTAAATAGAAGACTAACTTGGGTATGAGTCTCTGAAGATGTGGGTTGTGCCTTTCGGGAGGACTTTTTTTTGGGGGGTGGGGGGGGCATTTGGGTATTCTATGGGCAAAAACTCGAAAACTCCCACCAAGTAATCAGACTGGCGAGGCAAGAGACTGAACATCCCAAACGCCATCAAGACTCCTCGTTTTCTGAAACAGCATCGACAACAATGTCGGCAGCAGAGTGAACCTCAGCCCAAATGCTCCACCAGCGGCGTGCGAGTTAACTGAGCCACGAATCGGCTCTTTAAAATTGATTTCGTTTTAGATACAGATACATTTTAGAAGTATTCAAATAACGATTTTTTTTTAAATGAACGTAGAATATGTTTTACCGATGATTTAGCAAATGCACATAATCAGATATGACTTTTAACAAATGAATCACTGCTACTGCTGGAGGATTTAATGCAAACTCTAAAGGAAACTCGACTAAACTCTAAAATGAATCGAAATGAATCGAGATCTGTGCTGTATGATGATGACGATAAATCCGTAAGCCGAAAAGTCCTTCAGTTAGGCTAAAGGAGAGTGAATTGCCAGATGCTATCCTTGGGCGTGTTTCTTCCAAATTTGTTTGTGCAATGCAGAAGCAAGTTTAAGAGGCCTTTTTACTGATGTACCACAGATAAGGCTTAATTTTGCTATATAACTGCCATCTCATTGACAATATTTAAAATAATTAAAATAATTAAAAATTTCAATATTTGCTTTTATTATTTTCCTTTCATGAATAATTATGGTGTTTTTTTATTATTTGCTTAGCCCACGAATGAAGTTTGGAAGCAAGACATCGGAAAATATGGAAGAGCTGTCGGGTAAGGAGAAATGATGTTTTGCTATTGTTTGTTAAACATACTCTTAAAACTTAAATTTGAACGTTTATCTGTACGTAATGTGTTAATATTTCGTATAGCTAAATTTTAACACAGGATGTCCTAACATTTTCTTAACCTACTATTTATTTTTAGATGAGTAACTAAAAAATAACAGTTTTTTTTTTTTTTTTTTTTTTTTTTTTTTTTAATAGCTGTTTCTCATAACTGAGTAAAAACGTAATAGGAAAAAAAAGTTTTTTAAAGTCAATTCCTACTTTTTTCAAATTTTCTTGAGAAAAATCATGAACAAATTTTTTTTTTTTTCTTTCTTAATGCTGCATTGAAACACAGACATATTGAACTTAAATGCCTTAATCATTTGAAAAGACGTATTTAAAAAAATTAAGCATAATCCCAGGGGGCAGTTTCAATTTGAAGATTTAAAAACGAAACACGCGGAGTAACAATGTCCCCGCAACGCCCTATGAAATAAAATAAAGACAGTAATGCCAACTTTTTGTAAAAAAAAGGAAATCCGAACCACTACAAACAACTATAATGCTGAGATCTGAACCTGAAACCTGTGAAATGACTAAGCGCCAAAATGCTCTGCACTCGGCCAAAAAGGCCCAGTCATTAATAAATAAATATAAATTTTTGACATCTGGCGCCATCTATTATCTGATACTTGCAAATTAAATCTAAAAAAAAAAAACTAAAATTAATTAATAAATTTAATTAGAATAACTCCTCATTTGAAAATGGTATTTGAACTTGAGTGGACCTGAATAAAAGGTATTTTATTAATGATTGAAAATTTGAACATCCTAAATACTATAGGGAATCGAGTGGGAACAAAGCCGTAATTGAAAATTTCTGCCCTAAATTAATAACCATGAGTCAGCTTAAAAAATTTAACAAAATATAATGTTTGTAGCCAAAAATGATGCAAATATATCAAGTTAAATGTTTATAATTTATAATTTTCAAAATGCATATCATTCCATCATATTTTAATAATTAAATATATTCCATCAGATCCATCATCATTTTGAATATCAGCCATATATAATAAATAAATCATTAACATGTATTTTTCAAATATCGTTAAGATTATGTAATTTTTGCTAAAAGTGTGATTTATGGAGAACCCTTTTATATTTAATAATGTATTTCAATACTAATTAAAATGTTTTTTAGGAAGATTGCATTCTATTACATTTGTAAAACACTTTTTAACTATTTTTACAAACGCCATTTTTTTTTTTTTCAAAAGATTTAATTTTCGCATATATTTTACATTAATATATCCTATTGCATTAGAGAAATGATTTCATTTAATGTTTTCTATTTTTATAGTATGATTTAAAAATTAGCTATTCATTTTTTTTTTCTGTGTTGGAATCTTGCAAATTCATCACTCACCTTAATAAATTTGTATTTCTTTTAGCTCTTACGAGTGGAACAACCCGCGTTTTCTGTTAAGTGATCCCAATCTTATAAGAGATGTTTTGGTAAAAGATTTTCACAAGTTTCATTATAGAAAGGTACCTATGTTTTTATTACATTATTTTAAGCAAAAAATTAAAAATAATTTATTGTTTAGGCATAATTTATTTATGTTTAAACTATCAGACATTTTACTTTATTTAATTCTATTATTTTTTTTTAAGCTAACATCTTTTTATATATAATCATAATCTGATAGCATAAGTAAAAATAAGCACAACTACACAATATTTCGGTAATATGGATAGATATAATAAGGATATATTCAACCGGTTTCTCATATATTTGAACACCTGGTGAAAATGCCAAAAACATTATGACCACCTGTCACTAACGAGTTGGCCCACCTTTCGTATATCAGTATTGCTGCAACGCAGCTGATCAACCCGCCTTGGCATGGATTAATACCACCACTTAATACTGGTTAAATACCACTTCCACCTGATCACGTGCCTTCCACGTCATCCAGGCGAGTTCATTGCAAAATGTAGGGTGGTCAAAATGTTTTGGACTCTTGAGTGTATATTTTTACTTTTTATAGTTTTATTTTTTTTTAAATTGTCTTCAAAGACTTTTGAAAGCTGATATCATTAGAAATTCCATAGCAAAAGATTAATTTTTTGCTTATAATGTTATAGCTATACAATTACTCGTGGGGCTTGATGGCCGAGTGACTAGCACTCTAGCGCTTGGTGCCACAGGTTTCGGATTCGAGTCTCAACGGTGCCATGGATGTTTATAGTGGTTCGGTAATCCATTTTAAAAATATCGAAGGTTTCCTCGGTCTAATATGGTTGTAGAATGTTGGGCATTGGGCTGGCAACCCTACCCAAGTTCGTTAAAAACAAAACATCGTCTGTCCAGAAATCTTCCAATAGGCAGACGGCGTTGGCCCAACTCCATAGTTAGGTCTGTTACATCACTAATGATGATGATACAATTACTCAATTTGCGATTTTATTGACAAAAATAATTAAATTTTAATAAAGAAATTATATATTAATCCTAAAAACTAATACTGCATCAGAATTTGAAGTGTAAATCAGTATATTTGCTGTCGTTTAATAACAAAGTGTAGGGCAAATAATATGTGTTGGAAGAGAAATAAATTCTCAAACAAAAATTTGGTTTTTCTAAAGCAGTCTTTTAGTCTTACCTTTCTTTAACAGCCTATACTATAGATTTTTGTGTATAATTTATATTTGTAAGTTGTACTAATGGGGCCTGATGGCCAAGTGACTAGAGCTCAGTGCCACAGGTTTCTGGTGTTCGGCTCGGTGTTTTTTTCGGTTCCGGCGGTGCGATGGACATTTGGGATTCGGAATCCTCTTTAAACCTTAGGTCCCGGTCTCATATGACTGTAGAGCTTTGGGCTGACAACCCTAAACTGTAAAAAGAAAACATCACCTGTCTCGAAATCTACCAGTAAGCAGACGGCGATGGGGCTGTTGCACCAATGAAGAAGAAGTTGTACTAATATTGTATAAATATGAAATATGTTGTATGTTGAAAATTACTTAATTGGAGCCTTTTAATGCCATTTATTGAAAATTAATCGGTTTTTTTTTTAGGAAGCAGGAGGTAGAAATACCATATCACAAAATGCGATTACAGCACTCCAGGGAGAAGACTGGAAACGAGTTCGCACAATCATAAGTCCAGCTTTTACATCAAAAAGAATGCGACAGGTATGTTGTTTTTTTTCAACTGTATAAATAATCGAGGGAAAAAAAAAAACAGCAAAATAAATAATAAATTAACGAAAAAAATTTTTTTATTTAATGTCTTATCAACATTTGCTGGCCCGATAAGTTTCTGAATCGCCAGTATTTATCACACCACTGTTCCTAGAGCTGTTATATTTCTTTGCAATTTGGAAAAATAGATATTCCTTTGTGGTAAAATGATTTGGCCGAAGTTGCCCTCCCAATTATGAAGAAACACCCCTTACTGAAACAAATGGAATGTTCGCACCCACCCTTCCTCAGATCATCTGCCATTCCTGAAGGTATTCTTTTAAAATTGTGGGTATGTGAATGTCGTAGTGATGCATCCTGGGTAAGTCAAAATCAAACAATAAGAATAAGAATTAAGATCAAAGTTCCTGGCATTGGGAAATATCAACCTTTAGAGTGTGACTGTTGTGTCTAATCCTCAGTGATCTGCAGTTCAGGGACGGACATCTCATGAGTATCTACTCGTAGCTGGAAGGAAAGGGGGAGATGCAGCTTTTGTTGTGATGGAGCACCCGTAGGTAGAAGTCACTTGGCTCCATGACGATAAGGGTCATGCCTTCTGGGAAGACTTTTAGGGGGAACTACAAGAGTATCCCAAACGGGAAAACTGCCACCAGGTAGTCTGGCTAACAAATCAGGATACTGAAAACATCACTTTTGAAACAATGTCTAAACAAGATGCCAGCGGGTTGAACCTCAAACCTAATGCCTCACCAGCGGCATACGTCCATGAGTCAGGCATCCTTAGAGTGACTAGCGAATTCAAAAGAAGAAAAAAAAAATCTGGCACATAAAGCCTTTAAAAAATCACTTTTAATTGAAAAAAAAAAATCTTTCTTTTAAAGTGAATGTTTCCATGGATTTTGAAGGTAATAAATTTATATCAATTAAAAGAATCATTTTTGACAGTTCATCGTTACTTTTTATGCATAAAATATATCTTTTAAAATATGATTTAAATTTACAAAGTATTATTATTATTATTTATTTATTTATTTTTACAGATGGGATCCATCATTAATGATTGTTCGAAATCCACGATAGAAGTTTTGGAAACAAATTCCAAAGAAGGCAAACCGGTTGAGTGCAAGGGGGTAATTAAATTCCAATACTTCTTTCCAACAAAATCTGATTTTATTAACAATATAGAAAGCTTTGTTTAAAATTTCATTTCTATCTTTGTTTACGTTACAAGAATCCATATTGTTAACTAATATTTATTTTTAGAATTTCAAGCAAAATTCCATAAATTATTACAGGACTATGAGGTGGAAATTTGTTTAACATTTTACAAAGAAAATATTATTAAGCGGAAAATTTCTGCTTTATTTAATTAAAAAAAAAATATCTGCAGAGTGATTTGATGTGTTTCAATTCTTTTTTTTTTTAATTAATTAATTTTTAAGAATTTGTCGGGCCAAAACTATCCAATATGAAATAAAATATGATGCTATACATAACTCGTTCCTAAAACAATACGTTTCGAGGGAAAAAAATACTGCACGAAATAAGAAAGACCAATAGCTTTTTGTTAGCAATAAAAAATCATTCAGTTTGGTCCTCCCCACCCTCCCAACAGAGTTTGTTAATAGTCTATCATGAACGAAACGTCAGCAGAACGAAAGCTATGTGCATCACAACTGAATTTTCATCAATTATTTAAATTAAACGAAAATTTCAGCTAGCACAAAAATATAAACGTCATTAAAAATACATAAAATGCGAGACATAGAAATAAAACTGATCGTAATGACGTTTTTTTAAATGAAATATGAGCTTCATTAAAAATGCAGAAATTGCGTTTCATAGGAATAGAATTGATTTTAATGAGCTTTTATTAATGAAATATAAACGTCATTAAATATTGCAGAAAATTATAACAAATAAAAAAAATTACAACAAATTACTGATAAATGGAAATCATTGTAGTATGTAATTAGCCCATTAAATGATTAAGAAATTTTTCATTGATATATTCTTACAATGGGAAAGATTTAATAGTACAAATAGTGGTTAAGGACATAGTCATGAACGAATTGCCATGACTGTATGTATGTTTTGCAGATTATTCGCCGCTTTCACCATGGACGTGATCGCGAGAGCAGCTTTCGGGACACAAATCGATGCTCACAATGATCCGGAAAATGTTTTTGTGAAGCACGTCAAGGAAAACTTCGCAGAATTAAACATGCTACAAGTGTTACTGTATGGTGAGTATCAATTCAAAGAGAGAAAAAATTATAAGTATAAAATTCAATTTATCTTGCAAAAGAATGCTTATCGAATGCAAAGACTATAACATGAGCAAAAAACATAAAATTGAATTGAGCTGGGCCGATGTGCAAGTTATCCATAAAATTTAGACATTTAATGTAACAAACAATCCAAATAAAATAAGAAAACTAGAATTTTAAATTATGCTTTTCATTTTCTTGAAAAAAAAAATGTTTTTCACTTGAAATAAATTTTATTTTCTTTCATCAGACGAGTTTTAGGGCAATTTTACATTATTTAATTATTAGCCCAATCTATTGAAATATAAACAATTATTATCTAAAAAAAAAAAATGCAGTGAAAAAATTTTTTTACTGAATTAAAAAAAACTCGTGAAAGAAATTTTATAAATTATTAGCTAATAAAAATGTATTTGAAAGCCCGCTAGGATGAAAAGAAGTACTCCTTAAAACAATATCCATCATTTTATGCGTAAAATTATATAAACAAAAGCTCTTTTTATGGGATTGGTAAACAAGCAAGGAAACAAAATGTATTAAAGAAATAGAATTCAGGCAAACGAATTATAAGTTTAAGTTATCGTTCAAAAATGAAAAAAAATAACAACAGATTAAATAAAAAATTAAAAATTTCAAGCGATTTTATAAAAAAGCACTTGAAAGAAATTTAAATAAACCGACAAAGAATAATCCGTGAAAATAATTAAAAAATATTGAAAATCGTTTTAAGGAAACCAAAAGCTGATCGAGGACACGAAAAACAAAGCTTCCCAAAATAATACCCAAATTTATGGGTAAAAATATTTTGCTATTTACATTATATTATAATATTTTTAAAATACATTAAAAACCTGGATGTGCATAAAAATATGCAAGCGTAATAATAAATATATATATATTTTTTATATTATCTATAGTTTTATTCAAAAAAATCTCAGTTACATAATAATAATTTTTTTTTCTTTAAAAAAATAGCTTTTTCATAAACATTTTCTACTGAGTTACTTTAAACAATATCAATCCACAGGAAAGCTATTTATTTTTCTCTTTATTTCAGTTCTGTTTAACATTTCATGACAATTCTTTCTTCACAAATTGTTTCACAAAAACACGTTTTCACAAACCAATAATTGTTTCTGCTTGTATTCGGCTATTTTTTTTTTTTTTTTCTTTTTTTTTTTTTTTCTTTGTTTTGTCACGAAAAACAATCACTTTTCACCACGCTGAGTTATTATTATTTTTTTTCCGTTAAGCGCCAGTGATCGTCACTTCGCTTTTTTTCTATTCAATTCTATTTCGAAATTTAGTTTTGTCTTAAAATACGGGGGTGGTTATAATTAAAGTTCCGCTTTCAAAATGGTCAAAAAAGAACCACTCGTCACAATGAGTTCAAATTTGAACTGAAGATACTGGAAGATGGGGGAAAAGGTACGGCATCAAAAAAAAGTTCCAAAGTGTATTTAATAGAAAGTGCATAAAAAAGAGAAGTGAATTCTGCTTGAGTGATAATTTGAATTGAAATGACAACGTATTTGGCACGAGTTGCACATTAAACCAACTGTACTGTTCAACGTGCTTGATTGTTTCGAGTTTTGACAGCGGAAAAAATTATTTCCAAGTCATTCAACAGTTGTGACACTGTTAGTAGAAAGCCCATACACAACAGCAGAAGTTCATACCCAATTGGATGGGGAGAAATCATTGAAACTTTTTTTGATGCCGTACCGTTTCCCCCACCTTCCAGGAGCTTCAGTTCAAATTTGAAGACTTTTTATGAGAAGTTTTTTTTTTTTTACAGCATTTGAGAGGGTGGGAACTTTCAATTATAATCACAAGCCCTTTTTGCTTTTGTATTTTTTTTTACTATCATGTCCTGAACACGATTAGTCTGTTGTAGTCTATCAGAGATTTCTTAATTTTTTAAATCAAGGCACTTTTATATGAAATTATAAGTTTTTCTGAAAAATAATTCAGATTTGAATGGAATGCTTCATTTAATTTATTATACTTACGCGTGAGAATATATAAAAAAATAAATTAGTATTTAAATGAAATGATTTTATTAATATTTACTCTAGTTAATACTTATTTTCTAGGGATATTTCTCATTTCCATGATTAAAATTTCTCGACACGCGCATTGATCAAGATTTCTTGACTTACTCTCCCTCTCCCACTCCCCAAAAAAGGAGTCGAAAAGAAATTGAAGATTATTATACTAAACATTTTTGCTTATTTGCTATGGTGGTTATGTTTATACCTGACTCGTGGTTCAGTGGCCATATGGGCCGCTGGTAAGCATGAGGGGCTGAGGTTCAATCCGCTGGCGGCTTTGTTGTAGACACTGTTTCAAAAAACGGAAATCCGATGGCGTTTGTGATGCTCAGCATCTTTGCCTCGTGAGTCGAACTACCTGGTGAAAATTTACCAGGTTTTCTCCCACATACGATATACAAATGCGGGGTAGTTCCCCCTAAAAAGTCCCACCATGAAGGCATTATCCTCCTTCTTCAGCGACTAGGAGTCAAGTCAGATTTCTACCTATGTGTGCTCCATTACAACAGAAGCTGCAGCCATTCTTCCATCTATGAATGGACTACTCATGGGGTGTCCGTTTCGCTGCAGGACACTGAAGATTAATCACATCGCAACACCATCTTATTATGCATTTTATTAACTCTTTCTGCTTAAGAGCACTGATTAAATTAATAATACTTTACGTAAGCCAAGCGTGGTGACTCCCCCGCCTTCAAAACGCGGCCAAAAAATCTTAATGCTCTGACATCCCGGGATGTCAGACGCATTAACTAATATCCTTGGGAACAATAAAAATATAAGTTGCATTTAAAATTTTTACATCAAAACTATCAAATATAATACAAATTAAATTCCTTTCTAGCTTTACTCCTATGTGGTTGTTATTCAAACTGAGAATATTCAAAATTCACGGGGAAGGCTTCTATAAAGATGTCATAACTCAAGTCGTTAAGGAAAGGAAAGAAACTGGAAAAGTAAGTTTAATTTTATTATAATTTCGCCATAATAAATAAATAAATAACCGCCAAATTTTAAGCAAACAAAGCTAAATTTATCAGCAATCTTAAACCAACAAAAGAAAAAAAGTATCAATAAATCATAATCAGGCAATAGATTATGTTTCATCAGTTATTGTTCAAAACTGAGAAAAGAAAATAGATTTAAAAAAATAAATAAATAAACAAAAACTGAAATCTGCTAAGCAAATTTCAACTTATCATGTGTGAACATTGGAGAACGAATGAATAAACTCAGGGAATATGCCAATGTTTACTAACGCACGAGATATATATAAAGCAGTTGATTAGGGAATACTACAAGAATGG